>CM032880.1:3462500-3465000 GCA_019176425.1 Megalops atlanticus | reverse complement strand
ATGGCCACCTTTCTCACAAAGCATCTGTCCTTTTCCGCTGGCCGTGTGAGATGCTGGAGCGTGGAGGAGTTGCAGGCCAGCGTGGTGGGTCTGGAGGGGCAACAAGGTGGCAGAAACGAGCAGCTGGGGTCACAGTGTAGAGCAGGGCAGCTTGGCTTGGCTCTCATGTGGAGGAGCAGGACGGCAGTGTGGAGAAGCAGGGAATTAGTGTGGAGTAGCTGCAAGGGATACAGAGTAGCAGTAAGGCTGTATGGAGCAACAGCAGGGCTACAGAGTGGAGTAGCAGTGAGGGAGTGTAGAATAGCAGGAGTATAGCGTGGAGCAGCAGTAAAACAGTGTAGAGCAGTAGTAAGGCAGTGTGGAATAGTGGTATGGGAGTATACAATAGCAGGGCTGCAGCGTGGAGCAGCAGGGCTATTACATTACATTATTGGCATTTAGCAGATGCCCTTATCCAGAGCGACTTACATCAGTTGCAATTTTTACAGTGTTATCCATTTATACAGCTATAAATGGATAAAAATTCTGGGTTAAGTACCTTGTGCAAGGGTACAACAGCAGTGCTCCAGCAGGGAATTGAACCAGCAACCTTTTGGTTACAAGTCCTGCTCCTACCACCCTGGCTATAGTGTGGAGCAGGGAGCTTGTGATCCAAAGGCTGCAGGTTTAATTCCAGGCTGAGGCGCTGCAGCTGTGCCCTTGAGCGTGCTCTATAACCCGGATTGCTTCTGTAAACGTCCGGCAGTATAAATGGATTGTCGAGAGCTTTTTAATCCCATAAAAACCGAACAGAAAAAAGCCCTCTGCGTCCCTCCTGCCATTCGCAGATTACCTTCCCAGGAGTGACGTTCCGCAGCGCCTTGTACCCACGATGCATTTATGCCCACCCGACACACAGGGTGGCCGTCTACAAGCGCTAATGAAATTTAGTATGCCGGCCAGCAGCTCCGAGTCAAATCAACAAAGATGTTATGAGGCATATTTAATTGCGAATAAAACTCTGATTTAATGCATTGCTGGAGCGCTCTAATTCTTGCAGGGACCACTGGAGGCATTATGTGCTGGCAAAAAAACCCCTCTTTTTTTTAAATTGGATGTTTGTTTACTCAGAGAGATTGGGTCAATCACTGCCAGAATATTGGGGGCCACCAAGTGTAGCCCCAGCTGAGGAGACCCAGACACCTCCCCTACCCCAGTTTGGGGCACTTTACGAAGTGGACCCTGATAGACCACCTGGGTCATAAACAGTCCTCCAGTCCTCCGTTTATTGCTCAGATTGCCTCACTCCATGCTTTCTACAGCGTGTTACAGTACAGGCTGGTTTATTTCTGGTCATATATTTACAGTGTTAGAAGTGTAAAAAATCTGTTACTTCTTATGAACTAAATAAATACATTTCTAAACGGTTACTAAAGAGAGTAAGTGCAAAGTAAACAGGCAACATGATCTCAGTTTTTTATGTGCCGCTTTGGTCAGGACATACCTTTAACTGTAAATATCAAAGTTAAGACTTGGCATTAATTCGGCAGCAGCAAACCGGATCATAGCAGAAGTACATTTCAAAATGATTTCTTAATTATTTTGCGCTGTTTACGACCTCTTATCTGTCTGACAACCATTCTGAAGTCATAATTAGCAGGAAGCATTGTTTGTCAAGGATGAGCATACGAAGCGGAATCGCAGGTTCTGCTTTCATATTAATTAAAAAGTAATTTTGAACTGAGCCCTGTATCTTTGTTTCAGTCTAGGAGAGACTGAAAGATTGAGAGACAAGACCAGAGACATCTTTTTATTAAATCAAACAAAGCCATTTCATTACGAAAATTAGCATGTTCAAGGCTCCTTCATGAAGTGGGGGTTAGAGCCATGTTTTAATACGCATGATTGGAGGCGCAATCAAAAGGCAAATGATTGATAAGAACATCAGAGTGTCTGACAGACGCCACTGTTCTCCATGCTAACAGTGGGCTACATCAGCATGGCTTGTTTGCAGACTTGAGCATTCATTGCCCACTTGAATAATGTATTCAAAAATACAAAAATGCAGGCCTACACTGAACCAGGACACAATGACAGCAAAAGCCCCCCCACCCCCGCTTTCCAAGATGAACTAATCTGACACGAAAGGAAAGGCCAGGTGGAAAAGGTGGCTCTGCTCTCCCCGTTTTCTCTCGTTCCTAGAGACGGACAGAGGCGGAGAACTGCGGCTGCCTCCTCAGCAGATCTGTCTCACGGCCAACTCTCACCTCAGCTCTAGATTACATCACAAGGTTTATGCCATACTTCGCGGCACAATTACGTAAAGTCCTCGATCCGCGTGCCCCCGGGCAGTGTTTGATCCAATGGAGATATAATGGGGGTGAAGCCGGGCCCCAGCGGAGCAGCACGGCAGGAGACTCGGGAGTCACCAGCAACGCAAACCGCAGCAGATGGCACATGTAGTCTGTGTGTGTGTGTGTGTGTGTGTGCGCGTGTGGTGTTGGGGGTAACGGTGTTGTTC
>CM032880.1:3262500-3460000 GCA_019176425.1 Megalops atlanticus | reverse complement strand
ATGGACTGATTCATATTCAGATGTGCTTTTATCTTCTGCTGCACTGATGTTCCTGTAACCGCATCACACACTCTCTCTTAGCAGTGCTTTGTGAGTCGCTCTGGTTAAGAGTGTGTACCTGTAAGGGAGACGAAGTCAGGTCTGACCCCTCAACACTCCTCCCATCAGTCACAGACTCACAGACACTTCAGGCCCATGATACACACCAACACCCACACGCACCAGGCTGTACCTGCACATATCACTCCTTAAAAGGGCACGCCTCCCTCCGCTCTGACCATTTTCACTACAGACAGCACATCCATCTTGCCCTTTTAAGAACAAAACTCAGACCTGAGGGATTCTGTCTGATCACTTCCTGTTCTCTATATCCAGAAAGCTGGTGTCAATATCATATCCTTCAAACTAACCATCTAACCAAATAAACCACTATTTTCCAAACAATGATACAGATGAAAGCAGCTCTGACTGGTAAAACGTTTGTAACATTGAAGGGGTTTGAACAATGATGTCCCCTCCTGCTGCAGTACAGCTGTATCCACCTCCCTTCATTTCAGCTGCAAACTGGGTCCCCCTTTGGGACGACGATCACCCTGGCAGTGTGAGTGAGGGTAACAGAAACTCAGGTGGGGGGGTATATTGCATCAGGTCCCTTATTCACATAAACCAACACACTGCAAAATGACAGTAATGATCAGGATGTAGCCTGTCAGGACCACACACAACTTATCCATCAGTGACACACATCTTCCATTTGCTACAAAAGTCGTCTGTAGCTCCAATATGTGGCTTACGCGTACAGACAGACACTAGGTGGACAGTGTAATATGTCCCTGTTTAAACACATATTCACTGTGGTTCTCTCTGGACTCCTTATTGGTCCCCTGCCTGTGGAGGCCCTCTCCCGGGCTCATTAGGGTGCGGAAATGAATTGGGAAACAGACCCCAAGCGAGAGGCTGGTAATCAGCACTGTGACATATTCATGTTGGGTCTGGCAGGCGGTGACCATCGCTGACAGGGCTGTCAGAGACGTGCGCTGGCTGCGACGCCATGGTGACGGCCAATCACGGGCCAGCTCCGCCTCTCCGCAGGGAGATATCGATCCTTAAGCTCCAATAACGCCAGCAAATAAACATCCACAAGCGTTCCGTCCCGCAAACAAACAGGCAAACAGAGTGCGTGCGGTTTGCCATTTCTAACCCCCACCGAACGGAGCGTACAGGAGATCTGAGTGGGGGGGAGAAGTCAGTCGCCGCTGCTGATAAAGTTTCTTTATTACAGCTTGCAGTAAACGCCGTGGGAGGGAGACGAGAGTGAAGACCTGCCCACCGAAGCTGGGAGTGAGAAACGGAGAGAAAACAGAATGAGCTCGTAAATTATACGCTTAAAGGGCAGAGGGAGAAATTTTAAACCGCTGCTGCTCCAAACCCTTATTCATGTCTGTTACAATCACTGTTCTTTTTTTTTTTTTTTTAACAGAGCCATCTACCTTTGCACCTCATTTGGCCATTCAAGCCTGTCTTTGGGAATAAATAACACAGACACTCAGCTGTAGTCACCACAGCTTAGACACTTTCCCTACAGTCCCAACTGGCCATTTTCTCGCAGGCGAGTCCTGTACTCTGTTACAGGCCTTCATTTAAATAAGAGATATGCTGGACAACCAATTACTCGCTGAATTCATTCAACAGAACCGGATTCAAGCGTTGGCTCTGAGCTAATCTGCTTCTCGTCCACGGAAATGACCTGACAAGGCCCACGGGCAAAACGCAGCGTTTTCCAGCACCTGAGATGTGCGATTCACGATTAAATTCACTGTTGTTTCAAGAGTGCTAATCTCACTGCTAACCTTCTGATAGAAGTTTCTGCAAGTCATAAATTTACAGCTGGTCTATGTACCAACAAAGAGTTCTTCTGAGAGCACCTGAGTATTCTTTAACTTCTCAGAGATTAATTTAACGCACAGATACAGCGTGTCGGCCTGACACTAAGGAATTCTGCTCTCAGCACCTTTTCCAGACGAGTCTCCAGGCTCACAGAAACAGGGCAGAAACTGCAGGCCCAGGCCTTTAATAAGACGGTCAGTAATAAAGGCCTTTAAGAATAACCATTAAAGCTGAAACCGTGAGACTGAACTGAGTGCCTGTGTGTGAGAACGGGGAGCGGGGACGTTTAATGGCCCAGCCTGGCCCTGTTATCAGCCTGACGGAGAGCAAACGCTTTCAGCATCTCCTCCTTTTTCTCCCGCTGCTGTACAAGCATACGGCTTTG
Source organism: Megalops atlanticus (assembly GCA_019176425.1). NCBI lineage: Eukaryota > Metazoa > Chordata > Actinopteri > Elopiformes > Megalopidae > Megalops > Megalops atlanticus. The sequence continues at coordinate 3,457,728 of CM032880.1, read as the reverse complement.
CGGCTCTAACTCGCTCCCAGGTGAGCACTTACAGACCACAGGGATAATGTCACACACCTTACCACCATCATTAGCCCTGACAGCACACACATCACAGGCAGAGAGCGAGGGAAGGAGGGAGGGGGAAACGGGGGGAGGGAGGGAGAGACGGGGGGAGGGAGAAACGGAGGGAGGGAGGGAGAGAGAAATGTGGGGAGGGAGAAATGGGGGAGAGAGGGAGAGAGAAAGAGGGAGAAATGGCAGAGAGAGGGAGAGAGAGGGAAGGAGAAATGGGGGAGAAAGGGAGGGAGGGAGGAGCAGGAGTAAAGCGGGGGATATAGAGAGGACTAAGGAAGGAGACAGAGAGAATTAAATCAGCAGCCACTGGAAGCCACATTAGGGACATTAGGCGCTACCAGAAGGACAGGGTCTGGTGGATGCAGAGGAACTCAGCTCCCAGTGCAAGGCTGCAGATGGGGGACAATGGCAAAGAGGTAGTACACTGCAGTAAACTGGCCCAAAGGATGATTAATCTGCAGGGATTAGCTACTGTAAGAGTGCCCCCCTATCTCCCCACCTCTCTCTCACACACACACACACACACACACACACACACACACACACACACACACACACACACACACACCTTTAGTTTTGCTTGTGGCTACGTGATCAGGGCCTGGACTATGTAAACACGGACAGTCCCTCTGCACCGTGTGGAGGGAGATGCTTCTGCAGTGTGGTCTTAACGAGCCCCTAACGGCTCACTAATAATAGCCTGATACTGCCTGCATGCCTGACAACTGCTGAAGTTAAAGACAAAACAAAAAAACAACTAAGCGCTAAAACATTCACTCATCCGTCACCTGTTGGAATAACATTCTGTTCTGTACAGAGAGAAAAAAACAACGCTTAACAGCTGAAAATAGATTTCATCCTTTGCTGATGCGCCTTCCTGCGTAACCCAAGCTGTAGCAACTTTAAAATGGACGCACTTCCTGCAGGAGCAGCGCACCCCGCGCAGGAACAGGAACGCACAGAGAACCAGCTCCACTCTGACGCACGCGCTCACACAGCGTACGCCACAGAGGCCCTCTGCACTGCGGTCTGAGCGCGCTCACACAGCGTACGCCACAGAGGCCCTCTGCGCTGCTGCGGTCTGAGCGCACTCACACAGCGTACGCCACAGCGGCCCTCTGCACTGCTGCGGTCTGAGCGCGCTCACACAGCGTACGCCACAGCGGCCCTCTGCGCTGCTGCGGTCTGAGCGCGCTCACACAGCGTACGCCACAGCGGCCCTCGGTTCGAGGCGTCTGTGCTGCTGCTCGCTACGCGGGACTGCTTCAGTCTGGAAGCACGGGCTCACACACATTACAGCAGCTCTCGTTCTGAGCGCGCTAACACACGTTAGGGCGCGTTAGCGTGGCCCTCGCGCTGAGGTGTTTGCCTGTGACATGCCGCTGTTCGCTAGGCTAGATCTGCTGTCACTCTGAGGGCCCTGGCTGTGCTGTGCTGCTATTCGCTCTGGGGGTCTCCACGGTGGCCCTTGTTTTGAGGTGTCTGTGCCACTGCTTGCTTTGGGGCCTGCCGGATTGGCTACTGTTTCGAGGCGTTCGACGGCAAACGACTCTCTGCTGTTTGCTGGGCCGGCTCTCCACGGCGACCATCCACCTACGCGGCCTGATGCAGAGGCAGCAGATCCTTCTCCTCCCCGGCTTCCTATCAGCACTCTACACTCCGCTCCGGGCGGCGACGGTGGCGGGTTACAGGAGAAAAGCATCATGGGGATGGCCCTTAACAGGAGCCCACGAGTAGAGAAACAGACCATTTCAAAAAGCAGGGGAACCTCAAACTCTGTCAGACCAGAGGCAGGATATATCCCACGCCTACTTTCTGCTGCTCCCACAGTTATTTATCAGGCCTCTGTTTTGTGATCATTTGAAATGGACGCACACGCTTGTTTCAGATTTGGTTGTATACCCAACGCTCTTTCTTTTCCGCAGTAGTGCTTCACTGCTGAGGTGCTGCTTGCTGTTCTGCACCCGGACCCTCGTTCTCGCAGCCGTGAGGGCTGTACCGTGCTGATCTGTACCATGCTGATCTGCACCGAGCTGATCTGTACCATGCTGATCTGTACCGAACTGATCTGTACCGAGCTGATCTGTACCATGCTGAGCTGATCTGTACCGAGCTGATCTTTATCATGCTGATCTGATCTGTACCTCTTCCCCCTGTGGTCCTGTAAGCTGCCGAGGATGAGAGGGCCAGAGAGCCTGGCGCTTCTTACCTGAGTGATTTTTGTCTGAACCGAGGAGACGATGGCGGAGGACACCTGTTTGTCCTTCTCCAGAGACCCCCCTCTGCAAAAAAAAAAAAAAAAAAAACACACACGCACGCACATCAGTAAGATCCGCGTTTAGCTGCTGAATGGAGAAGACACAGGACAGAGGAGAGACGGCCGCTGTTTCCAGGGAACTGCAGACCCATGAAATATTCAGGTCTCCATCTGCAGAGACCATAGAGACCACAGCAACAAGAACGAACCGCGGGGACAACATCAATAAAACCGCGCTGCTTCCAGTATAAGTGCTACATGTTTCTTTTGCAGATATGCATATTTAAATATAAGAGTAACCGTAATGTCTGATAAAAAAATCCCCCTGATAAGGGTTGCTGATAGCTTTTCCCTCTACAAAAGAGACACACCCCGCATGTAACCATCAAACAAAACCACTGCAAAGCCAGGTAACACTGGCTTTAAAGGTTTAGTGTTTAAAGCCAGCCATCATTATGGTCGGTGAATAAGGGAAAGATTCATCTCAACTCTTGTCAGGTCTTGCAGAGTCTCATACTTGACCCCTGTGTTCAGAAGGAAGTACCACAAATAAAATGTACTGTCTTTATTTTAGTACACTGTACCCTCTTTATGGGAGGATAAAAAGTGTCACTGACTGACTGCTAAATGGACCAATCAAGTACAGTACCTGGACCTTTCCAGGCTTGAGGCGGGGCTACCAGAGGGGGAGGGGCTGGCAGAATGGGCTGACGCCCGCTTCCTGCTCCCAGCTCGTCCGGGGGAGGAGGAGGGTGAGCAGGAGGAGGCCTTGGGCTTCACGTGAGACTTGGAGCTTTTCCTCTTCCTCTTCTCATGAGGAGACCTGCGGGCAGGAGGAGGGGAGAAACAGCCTTCAGACACCACAGAGAGCAGACCTGGACAGAGGTCAACACTGCAGTCACACACACACACACACACACACTCACACACACACTCTCACAGACAGCTCTGACACACACACGCGTGCACACACACACACACACACACACTCACACAGACACACACACAGCACACACACACACACACACACACACACTCACAGACACACACACACGCGCACACACACACACTCTCACAGACAGCTCTCACACACACGCACACACACACACACACACACTCACTCACAGACAGCTCTCACACACACACACACACACACACACACACACACACACACACACACACACACTCACAGACAGCTCACACACACGCACACGCACACACACACTCACACACACACACACACACACACACACACACACACACACACACACACACACACACACACACACAGACCTTGAGCGGATGTGTGTTTCTTCGCATTGGGTGAATAACAGGACCCAAAGCTCACTGGGAGGAAATGACTGCACAGTGCACGCGTTGGGCTGAGAGATGAGGTGACTGTGCGTTGTGGACAAACAGAGCCTGAGGCGGTGTCTCCGAAACGATGTGGAGGGAGACGAGGATGCACTGCACCCCCCCACCTCCTGCTTACAGCACGTCTGCAAGACGCCCATCTTTACGTAAGACGCCCACCAGGGCCTCGTTTCCTCTCTGACATGGACTGCAGGCAGTGAGTGACGGAGTATCTCACCCCCAGGGCAGAGGGGGGAGAACTCCCACCCTCACGAGGGGCTGAGTCACGGGGGCCCGGCTTCTGACAGCACTGACGCAGAGACACTGATCATACACCGACAGCAGGGGTCACCCGGGCGGCACGGCTTACATCACCGAGACGATTTCTGTCCTGGACGTTCCGTCCGTCAAAAGGAGGTCGTGACAGAACTCCTGCCTGGCATCGCTGATTCTTGGTTGCTGAATCTGAGTCCTGAACAACTGACGCCAACCCGGACGTGCAGGTTAACAGCTTTTTATAAAAATCCCAATTTTCCAATTTTGAGCTTTCTCTCAAAGGTTTAAAGAAAACGAAAAAAGTTACCTTGGAGCGCAGAGAGCTCATTTGCATGCAGAGCAGCAGAGGCATTTCAGAGGCTCACAATTAGTGCCCTTCTCAGGCAAGGAGGGGAGGGAAGATCTAACCACTTTGCCTAAGCAGACAGGCAATTTCAATTACTGAAAGCACCACGGGTTCACCACTGCGCGAGAGGAGTCAGATCCCATTATTACAGCGGTGGCAGGACGTCTGCGTTCATCTGGGTTCGTCGGTCCCGCTGTGCCGGATAACCGCCGGTTTAAGACGCCGCTGTGTGTGGGGACACCAGGCAGCTTTAGGGAGACGGCTGATCTCCCACAGTTCCCCTCGTTAGACGCCTGATGGGTAGTGTGTGTGGAGCTGGTCCAGCTGCAGGATGGTGGGTCTGCTGGGAGAGAGGGCTGTGTGGATCTGAGTGACACCATGTGCATCCGAGAAGACAGGACCGCGGGATGATCACGGAAACTCAGCTGGCGATACATTAGCACAGCGAGTGAATGGACGTGTCGATGAACACAGAGGATCCTTCACCTTAACTCCCAGCCTCCCAGTAAGAGATCTACTCCATCAGCCTCACTTCTGACCGCGTAATTGTAATTGTCATTGCGGGAACATGCGGAATGCGTGTGGGTAAAGCCTATTGGCTGAGGAGTGGAGGAGTTACACCTGTCCAATCACACGCACTCACACCCAGGCGTGTGGCTGCAGAGAGGAGCTGCTTGTGTGGCGGTCCTGGCGGCCTGTGTCCCGTTTCTGTTTGGTTTGTTAATAAATCAATTGTGGGTTTTTTTCTGTACGTGTGGTCCCTGTGTGTTTTTATGCATGCTGCGCTGGCCAACACAATTATAGCATCGAGAGAGTTTTGTTATGCTGTTTTGCTTTCCTCTGCGTGACTCACACTGTACCTATCATCCATTTACCCAGCATGATACTGTATTTGCTGAACACTACATTCATCCTGCTCAAGAGAGCAGCCTGAGCTATGTTCTCACGGCTAGCTCAGTTCTCTACCCCTTACATTGCACCAGTGCCCAAATCATGCGTAGCATCTGGCTGAACTCCCTGAAACCGGGAGAGGTTTGACGTGCCCTTGGTCTCTCCCAACGCTTTTTAAACTATGTATGAAGTATTGAACTGCAAGTATGAGCGCTTACTGCGCAGGCAACAAAATATGTATGTGCACATCCTAGATAATGGGAGAGAATCAGAAAAGTTGGCGCGCACACACACACACACACACACACACACACACACACACACACACACAGAAATACTAGGATTTCTTTGAAAGTTTTTAACTTTTAGCACCTAGTTTAAGTACCACTCAAAGATTCAGAGCCACAGTAGACTCTGAAAAGATCTGTCCTTTTCTGCAGCTGAAGCTCAGAAAAAAGGTTTTTGCATGTGGACCTAACAGACTGTCTCCTTTTGCGTTATGGAAGGCCTACCGCAGCAAGCAAGCTGCTTCCCTTCTGTCTTTCTGAGCGCAGTGATCGTGTTCCTTTTACCTCAATACCATCAGAACACGGGAGGGGGGAGAACATGATTGAACCCAAAATTTCTCTGACAAGTCTTGAATGAAGTCTCTGCCTAACGGAAAGAAAAAAACAGGAAGTAGCCAGCAGTGTGTTCTAGGGAGAGAATAAAAGTTTAATGGAATGCGGAGGTTTTATTATTCATTTTTTTTTCCCTCCTGGCTGGGGAGAGTTTTGGAAATGTCAGCTGTAATTCCTTGCTGGTGGGCGCCGGGTCTTCAGGGGCGTGACCTGCCTACAGATGTCCGTGCCGCGGGGTGGAGTTCATGAGCGGGCGCGAATTTGACTGACACCGAGACTCTCCCCCAGGGACGACGGCTCACCCCGCTGCACTCCCAGGCACTAAACTCAGAGAAAACACTGCTGCTGTGCTCTCAAACACCAGACTCTCCCACAGTCTGACCTTCACAGACACCCATCCACCACACTGCTGCTGTGCTCTCAAACACCAGACTCTCCCAGTCTGACCTCCACAGACACCCATCCGCTGATACCCAGGGGTCATGTCGGCCGTGAGTCGTTCAGCTGACCCCTGCGAGACCCTGCTGTTATGAGGTGAGGCAGTGAGCTACAGCTCAGGCTGCCCTGGGATACCAAACCTGCAGCTCACCCAGCCAATGAAATAACACGGGAGTACGAATCTGACCAATCATGAGGAAGGTCACGTCCAGCTCTCCTTCAGACAGGCTCAGTGTAAGGCTTCTGTGGCGTCTCAGCCTGGGGCGAGATAATGGACCGCACCTTCCCCTTCCACACAGGTGTACCGGAGAAACTCCCAGCAGGTCGCCTGAAAGCAGGCCGGCTCTGCTTAAATATAACCAGTGTCCCATTTTTACCGTTTCCACACCACACGTCTGAGACAGACTCCCCTGGCCTCCTTCCTCCCATTGTGAAGAAACGGGATTCAAACTGTCGCTCTCTCTTCATGTGGCATCTCAACTGAATGTTGAGTCGGAGGGTTATTTATGAGTTCATGACGCTTGTGACCGCAGCACACAGCAGCGCCTCCTGACCTGAACCTCGGGCCTCCTGACCTGACCCGGTTCCGGCTTAAACTGCCTGTATGCCCAACCTGGCACTGCTACTGAACCCAGACCTGGCCCGGAAACCTCGTTCTCTGCTGGAGGTCCTCTCTGAAACAAACGTCTATCCAGAGGTGCATTTGCGCTGATAACAAGGTACAGGGAAGACTTTTCTCAGCTTGTTTTTGTTAATTTGTGCCTCAAGGAAATTAGCAATACGGAATACATTCAGGGTAATTGATTGTTCAATTAATCAAATATTAAAGCAGCAAGAACAATTAAACAACCAAGATAAATCACAGGAGACAGCTGCCCTACATTTGTATGAGGGGCAGATATTTTCAAGAAAAAAAGGACAAGGAAAACTTTTACTTCTGTATTTTTAGCAGCTGAAATGACACAGCTTTTTCTTTTTTTTTTTAAACAAAAGGCTTCTGGCAGATTGTCACCGACACCTAGATCAGTGTTCCATTAACAGCTCAAAGCCGGCTGGCTGAGCTCAGTTGGAATTAGGTATAAGAGACACATTTTGAGTTCTCAGGACCAGGGTTAAGAACGGGTGTTGGACCGGCTCCTCTGTCTGTGCTCAAACTGTCAGCTGTCACAACAGCCTGAGTGCGGGTCAGCCGCACTTCTCAGCTTCTGAAGTGAAACCCAGTCACAGAATGAATGCACTTGCAGGACTGTCTCTTCCTAATAACCTCTTTTTACTCCTGGAAGTTTGAACTGCAGGATTACCATAAAAACTTTCAGGGCGACACTCAGATAAAAAGGCAGAAAAATATTAATGTGAGGACTCTGGGGGTGAGAGTTTTATATAAATGCAGAAAGGCATTAATGTAAAAGCCACAGTGAGAGACCCGAGTCTGCAGAAGCGGCTCTGCGTTTGGTTGGCAGTCTCAGCTGTCATCAGGAATGCGTATGAGGAGACAGCTCTGTGCGTTTGCGTGGGGACCGTCCTCAAACGCACGCACACCACGGGAGCGTCCCTATGAAAGCCAAACATCTCAACTTCAATGCCACGGTCCTGACGGCACTGCAGCTTTGGAGTAATTAATATGACTTTCTGCATTTGTTGATTTACAGATCTCTACACAGGAGACACATTACATTACTGGCATTTAGCAGACGCTTTTTTTTTTTTTTTTTTTTACATGTTATCCATTTATACAGCTGGATATTTACTGAGACAACAATGGGTTAGTACTTTGCCCAAAGACACAGCAGCAGTGCCCCAGAGGGGAATCGAACCAGCAACCTTTTGGTTACGAGTCCTACTTCTTACCACTATGCTACACAGCAACCTACAGCAATGACGCCCTGCAGAAAGATTAACACATCAGGAGATGTGTTATGGATGGATTAGCGGTGGGGGTGAAACTGCACTCATGGCCTGAGATGAATGCAGCCACTCTCTCAGGCTGTGTGTAAGACCCCCCCCCGCGGGAGGATCGACCTCTACCTGGACCGGGAGCGCTTCTTGCTGAAGCCGGGGCTGTTGCCGAGGCGATAGGCACTGGGGACATAGCGATCTCGCTCTCTCTCCCGCTCTCGTTCTTCCCGCCTCCTCTCAGACGACCGCGCCCCCCTCTCTCTCCGGCCGGGCGACCTCGAGCGGGACCTTGGGACAGAGACAGAGAGAGAAGAGAAATCATAAAACAGAGCCGAGAACATGGTGAAACACAATGTCTAAACCCCCCTGGGGGAAAGACCTCCTTTGGCTGCCAATCCAGTGTGACTGTGCAGCAATTCAATCAAAGGGCTGCCTGACCATCTGGCCCCACCCTCTGAACTCACACAGGCTTTAATGCTCCGCCCTCTGGCCGTTCCCCTCTAACCGCGGCCTTGTGCACACCATACACACCTTACAGTACCCAGCAGGTTATGGGGACAGAAAGAGCACCTCACAGGTTCAAGCACGTTCAGGAAAGCACATTATGAGTGACACAGTGCAGAAGGTTAGGGGAATGAGACTTGATCCCATTGGTTGGTCCGTGTCAAATTAAAGGATGATTTCCAGCACAAGAGGCTAAAATGAGAAAAAAATGGCAACCTCTGGACCTTTGGGGAAAGGTGTTTAACCTGACCTGCTTAGCTAGAGAAAGAGAGAAAGAGAGAGAGACAGAGGGGGAGACAGAGAGAGAGAGACAGAGAGAGAAAAAGAGAGAGAGGGAGAAAGAGAGAGAACGAGGGAGAGAGAGAGACAGAACCTTGCTGAAAGACTGGCTGGCGTGTAGAGATGCAAGCTGCGTAAGGCACTCAGGACAAGGACACCTGCCGTGTGTATGAATAATACAGCACTGTGCAGGTACATACTGTCTCACTGTGAGACCTGTGGCCAGTCTCTGCTGTGCAGCCATACTGATAATGCTACACCAGCAGCGTACCGAACACAACACGTCCTCTCCATCTCCCCCTCCCTGCTAATAACACCACATTCAATTTCTACCTTCAAACCCCTTCCGTTGAGGGCGATGACTGCATTTGGAAGGGTTAATGAAACAGCTCCTCCTGTCGGAACAGGTATAATGAAGAGGGACAGAGGGAGAGGCACGGGTGCAGCAAATTTAGAAATAAAAGCGGCAAATTGAGGGGGGTCTGTAAAATATGCAAGAGTGTCATCAAATAATTATGAAGTAAAAGTACTGAAAGAGGGTATTACAAATTACACCTACATTCTGGGGAAAAAATACTGTGACGGAAGGACTAGAGGGAGAGAATAGAGGACAGTTTTACTGCAGGAGGAATAGAGACATGGGGACAGACAGGGGGTAACTTGGAGCATAGTTTTTAGGGTGCTAGACTCTGGACATGAAGGCTGTCTGTCACATTACATTATTTTACATTACTGTCATTTAGCAGACACTCTTATCCAGAGCAACTTACATAGGTTTAGAGTTTTATCCATTTATGCAGCTGGATAGTTACTGAAGCAATTCTGGGTTAAGTACCTTGCCTAAGGGTACAACAGCAGTGCCCCAGCAGGGAATGGAACCAGCAACCTTTCAGATACAAGCCCAGTTCCTTAGCACTACACCACACTGCGGCCCTTTCTAAATCCACTCAGAAGACTGCGGTCGTCTCCTTGGGGGAGATGCCTCTGATTGGTCCAGTTGAAATCTCGGTGTGTGAACAGCTTACAGATTGACAGACAGGGAGTGGTGGGAGATCCACTCGTAAGAATACCCCTCTTAAAACAAGAGCGTACATGATTCCATCTATTGGCACCTTCTTTAAAGGGGGTGCAACCCCTTTCTCTCCAGCACTATATCATATAAGCAGAATATTTCATTTCAGGAGGCACCTTCAGAGGCAGAGACAGAAAGATTCGTCCTGAGGAATTACGTGAGACGGGGGGTGTTTAATGATGTCGGGAGGGGGTGCAGACGCTGACAGCCCTGAGCTGTAGGTGCGGCTGGCTGTTCCGCTGGATCTGAGCTACGAGCGAGCTCTACGCGCCACTTTCCCTTTTTAACAAAAAAAAAAAAGAGCCCAAAAAACAAGTCAAAACAAACACCGTGCCTTGAGTGGTTCAAGCTACGGTCAGCGGGTGAGTCAGCCAGGCTTGTGCCTGGCACCGATCTCTGCCATCTGCAGCCAGCTGGGGCTCTTTTAGCCAGCGGCACACACTACAGACAATGAGTACACAAAGTGGACACGCACACAAACCAGCACGCACACGTCAAAGGCCTTTACAATTCATACACCACACACACACACACACACACACACATTTATAAACACAAAATGAACAACAACTCAACACTAGCGTTCAACCAGGCAATTCTGTTGGTTCTTCATTGACAGTTTGCCCATCTCAAAAAATGTTTTTCTCCAGATTGCTCCAAGAAGCTCAGTTTTTCCCCTTCAGCGCCCGCTGCTTTGAAAGCCTCTGTAATTGTACGGGCCAGCTGCAGTACTTCTACTGATAGTTCTTGTAAGTACTGCTGGCCCTGGGACATGGGGGTACCTGCCCCCCTTCCTGTGTGACTGGGTGGCAGGGGTCACCAGACTGCTTCACTTTTGTTCCATCCGTTTGGGAGATGCTCACAGAGCATGCTCAATAAGGCCATGGGAACAGCAACACATGCAGGAAACCTCGAGCCACAGAAGAGCTGGATACAACAGGGGGCTTCACATCATGCCGTTCCCTGCTTACATCCTCCCGTTTGTTCCAGTTCCAAATGCACTGATGTAATTAAGCTCCTTGTTCAAGGACACAACCGCAGTGCCCCAGCTGAGACCTGAACCTGCAACCCCTGAGCACAGCAACACGCTGATACCTGGCGAGTCGGGGGAAACTGGGAGGCTCAGACAGACGGTGAGGGAAACCCTCAGCCTCGTGCGGTTTCCCAAACGCTGTACGCCTCAAACATCGAACACCAGTGCCTTCGCCGAGATCAAAGCCCCCATCAGGGACGGTTAAACAGCAGTTTGATCAGAGCTGACAGCTGGCCTGCCCCACATGTAAGAATGACACTGTATTCTCTGTCTGCCTGGCAGAAGCCCTGATTGAGGGTGACGTACACAGACACAGCCGCATGTCGGTTACCCACAATGCAATACCACAAAGCCTGCGGTATTGGATACTGTCACGACTGCTCCATGAAGTACCCCTTGCCCACACAAACATATCAAATTACTTTTGTAAATAAGGGAGGAAAATATTGTATTTCAAAGGTGGGCAAGCCTGTGGTATTGGATACTGTTGCATGATTGCTCCATGAAGTTAAATTACTTTTGTAAATAATACATTATTTAAAAGGTGTAGGGGGTGCTGGCTTTGTAGTGATCCCACAGGATTACATCACACTCCTCCCCTGACTTCCCACTGCCACCCTCTGGACCAAATAACGGTTAAGGTTCGGCTGTTTCTGCAGTCTGAATGCACAGAACGGCTTTACAGCATACTTACTGAAGCAAGACACTTTAAACCCAGGTTAAGGGCACTACAGCACTACACCACCAGGGAATCAAACCCACTAAACTCCTGGCTCCCAGCCTGCAAACTTCTGCCAAACCATCGACACTGGATGGAGGATGAACCAGCTGTCTTGTAGCATGAGGTCAGGAACATTCTGTGCATGAAACAATGCCCTGTCCATCACTGACCTCTCCACAAGCACTTCAGTGGACGAATGACAGCACAGCTGGTGTCTGGCCCAGTGTGGCACACGGCTCCAGAGACCGCCCACTGCAACGCCCTCGCCACAGATTTGTCTCTTAAGAAGCATTTTACTGAAATCAATTTAGGTTAGTGCCACTGGAAACCCTGGAAAGGACATTCTCTGTGTTTATCACGGGATGTTGGCGGAATCTGACCTCTGTCACCTTTCAAAGTGAGTAATTGCTTATATATAAAGAAAAAGAGAAATTTCAGCGCTTGTGCATCCGAGGAAGCAATCTTGGATGCAATCTCGCTGCAGGGGCTCCTTCCTCCATCAGTTTAGGCTGCAGGTGTAATTCACACACACCACTGTCAGTCATTTTACCCCCCTTGCAGAAACCATCGCAGCTGTTAGCCAGCTGAACCAACCAAATGGCAGACAACTAAGCAGAAAAACACAACTGGTTCCAAACAGGAAGTCACCATGGACAACTGATTGCACAAAGCTCCACCACTGTTTCACTTTTGGGACCCAAAAGCAAACATATGCAGATGCTACCAATGCTGCTACATGCCAGATATCCCCCCAGCCCAGCAAAGGGCCACCCCAACAGGTAAGCTGAACACAGGGAGATCCACAGAGTTACCCTGGATTAAGGTGCACCCGTCACAAAAACAGCTGCAAATGGCTTTCAACTAAGCAGAAAAACACAACTGGTTCCAATCAGCGAGTCACTGATTGCACAAAGCTCCACCCAGTTTTGGGACCCGTAAAGCCTCACTCTCCCCCACTGCCTTCTGCTGAGCATGTCCACGGTTACCCTGGATTAAGGTGTCAGCTGCAATGCACAGGTACAGAGCCCAGGTGGGGAGGGCTCACCTGGACTTGCGGATGCTTGGTTTTGGCTGGGGAGGGCATGCTTGGTTTTGGACCGGGACGGTGACCGTGAGGACGAGCGGGAACGGGACCGGCAGCGGGAGCGAGACCGGGACCTTGTGCGGGACCGCTTCTTGTGCTTCTTCTTCTTCTTCTCCCTCTCCTGGCCGCGCGAGGAAGACGAGGATGAGGACGAGGGCGGCAGGGGCGCGGCGGGAGGCTCTTTGCTCCTAACGGGGGCTGCCTCCGGGGGCCTGGACTCCACCACGGGGGGCGGGATTCGGGGTGGGACGGGCGGGGGGGCCAACGGCAGGCTGGCGATCTCTGGAACCTGCGGAGAGATGGGGGGGGGGTTGGGGGGGCAGAAAGGGGGTTAAAGACTCAAAGAACTAACAAGGAACTGAGTCTAACCTTCTGAGCCAAAAACATCTTCCTGTACAGCGAGCAAAACCAAACTCGCTATGAAGACAAAAAACAACCATGAACATCTGGGTTTGGGGAGGGGGGCGGGGTTTTGGACAGAGGCTGAGGATGGTTTACAATCTCTGCCCCAAATGCAAGTGCTGGTTTAAACGCCTAAAAGACCAGCAGGCATTCTCAAGAGTGGATCCCATCCGGCTTCACTCTGTTGCTGCCTTTTTGCTAAACTGCTGAGTGGCAACACTACTGACCGGAGAGGCGTGTCCTGGAGCAGGAAATCCTGCCTCCCAGGGTCAACATTATGCATCTTAATTTCCCTCTCCCTGCCCCCCCCCCCCCACGGTCCCCGCTAAGCCGCTAATTAAGAGATATTGGTAGCTACCATAAAACACAATGCAGCCTCAGCAGAGATAATGGCCCCTTCACATCCGTCAGCCAGGGGTGTCTGTAATTACTCCAGCACGGGTCCGTCCAGTCAGCTGAAATCTCACAGCCGCTGTGTGTGTAACGAGATGGACATTGCGATAGGGCTTTAATCAACCAGCGGCACGTGGCATTTTTACCGCTGTCTTTGCCACACCACTCGGGAGACGCGGCCTGCCAGGAACCCCGTCACCGAGAGCAGCGGTCACGCGCCGACACTCGTACCCGACTCCCAGGAAACGCCGCCGTGAATGCTGGGACAGGGGAAGAAGCCGTCGCTCTCTCCCAAACGGGTCACGGTGTTCCCGGGAGCCGCAGCTTAACCAGGCCACGATGTCTTTATAAGGTATTTATAAACGTGTCCCAATTAAGGTGTAACAGCAGGCCTGGTTCCCGCCCGGCCTGGAGGGGGCTGCGCTCCTCAGAGCCGTTCAGAGCTGAGGGTCAGGTGGAGGTGGGGGTGCTGAAGGTGCTGGTGCTAAGGGGGCTCTGTGATAGCTTTTCCTGTGCATACTCCACAGTGGCCTAAGCCAGATAATGAGGCGAATGGCGGTGCTGGATTTGAGAGGTTCTTGGTTAAATTTAGCACGCTGCTGCAGGGGTTTATCCGAACCCCGGCCCGCAGAGGAAGGGTCAGATCCCTGCTCCCAAATCTGCTCCGCTGAGATATGGGGGGCAGAGGGGGGGAACCTGCGGCAAAGAACCTCTTAACCTAAACACTCAGCGAGAGGAACCCGCCGGGACCCGGGGAGACTGATCTAGGATCAGTGAGGTCAGACGGGTCTGCTGTTACCCCTCCACCTCTCCGCGGGTAGCGCCTGGGGCAGCACTGTACGCCCCCCCACGACACCCTACCTACTACCCCCCGCCTCTAGTGCAGTGGGCTGCAGCAGAGATTCTCTCATTTTACCAGCTGCTAATGGACAACAGCCCTCTTTACCACTGGATTTTAGCACCTCTTGCTACTCAACCAGAGCTCTAAAACTCTTGCAACAGCTCAATAGGCACCAGAGTGGATGAAGGAGCACATTGAAGAAGGGGCTCGCTTTACTCTCAGAAAGCACCGTCACGCTCCTCAGCCTGGTCAGGAGGGGCTGTATGAGTTACTCCCAGTGCCAAAATCAGCCTGCGTTTCTGCCGCCTGTGTTTCTGCCGCCTGTGTTTCTGTGGCCTGCGTTTCTGCCGCCGCCTGCGTTTTCGGCCTGTGGCCTGCGTTTCTGCCGCCTGTGTTTCTGCGGCCTGCGTTTCTGCCGCCTGTGTTTCTGCCGCCTGTGTTTTGGCAGCCTGTGTTTCTGCCGCCTGTGTTTTGGCAGCCTGTGTTTCTGCCGCCTGCGTTTCTGCCGCCTGTGTTTCTGCCGCCTGTGTTTTGGCGGCCTGTGTTTCTGCGGCCTGCGTTTCTGCCGCCTGTGTTTTGGCAGCCTGTGTTTCTGCCGCCTGCGTTTCTGCCGCCTGTGTTTCTGCGGCCTGCGTTTCTGCCGCCTGTGTTTTGGCAGCCTGTGTTTCTGTGGCCTGCGTTTCTGCCGCCTGTGTTTGGCAGCCTGTGTTTTGTGGCCTGTGTTTCTGTGGCCTGTGTTTCTGCGGCCTGCGTTTCTGCTGCCTGTGTTTTGCTGCCTGTGTTTCTGCGGCCTGTGTTTCTGCAGCAGCATCAGGCTGGGTTTCAGACCTTCATCCATGCGCTTCTCCCTCTGCCATCTCACAAACAGCTCGACCTGCCGGTCACACGGCAGACCTCTCGAAATTACACCGACTGGGCTTTGGAAACCACTTTCCCCCTCCTCCCGAGCTGAAGGCAAATGCTGAGCAATCTGTGACAAATAAAACGGAGAGAAAAAAAACATACAACACATGAGAGGTCCCAGCAGGACCCCTGGGAACAGAGACTGATCCCAGACATGTGGCTTTAATCCCGGGAGATTGAGGCAGAGGCCACAGCAGGCAGCTCCTGTGACAGAGACTGATTCCAGATCTGTGGCTTTAATCTCATCAGAATTTTTCTGCGCTGCGTCTCGGGTTTCGCCCTCTCTCTCTGTCTCTCTCTCTCTCTCTCACGCTCAGGGACTGCTGATTGAGGTCAAAGGGCTCCGAAATGCCATGAAAGCTTTGCACCACAAACTCGGAAAAATTTAAAGCCTGGACAGCACCACCCAGTGGTGAATTAAAAAAAGAAAATTACAAAGAAAAATCATATCGCACCACAGGTCGCGGTCAACATTCAGGGGGCGTCACCTGAGCATTTCGCCCCAAGACGCTGAGGGGTGCGTCACAGAAGGTGTAACACGGAATCAAAATCACCTGGAATCAAGATCAAAATCTACACTGACTGAGCAGAGGGGGACTGTTTCATCTGCAGATATTGGCACCAGACCCCATGCTCTCTCTGCTATCTGTGGCATACTACACATTTTCATTGCATGTAGAAACATTAATCACTGGTTTGCTGCATCATTACTGAGAGCGCAGCTGCTTTTGTGACCCTTTTTGGGATGCGGGTCTGTTATCTGCACAGAGCTGCATTCACAGATCTCCGCGTTTGCGTGAGAGCTGCTGGCCTCTGGCCCTGGCCCGCGTTACGCGTCTTTTGTGATCTTAATTTTCCGCTCCTGCATGATTGGCCACCTCGTGCGGAACACACGGCCCTTTCTTTCTCAGACCGCTGCAGAGGAAGCCGCCGCTGCTGCCTCCATTTGGCCGACCGCTGGGCCGTTGTGAAAGCCGCGATCGCAATTTAGCCGGAGAGCTAATTAAAAGCAGCGAACGCGGCGGCACGCTCTGTCAACAGAGAGGCTCCTAACCGCGGCGCGGCGGAATTAGCGAGAACAGCAGGGGGAACGGCCGTGTGATAAAACTGTCCAGCTGGTCCCCCTCGCAGCGGAGGGGCAAACCGCAGCAGCACAACAAACGGGCCCCTGGGCCTTTACAGGTTTGCGTGTTCCGATTGCAAACACACCTGGAAAAAAGAGACTGGCGCATCATGGGCACCTGCAGGGGCAGCCGGGTGAGGCCACGCTGTGAGTTTTGTTGTCTGACAGCCCCTGGCGATGTCTGCACTTGCTCTGGAGCTTAACAGCAGAGTTTTCTTTTGTGCAAAAAGCTGAGGTCAGTTTTCCCCTGCTCACTGTCTCCTGCTGCTCTTCCTGCTTAAACGCCGGCGTCTGATTGGGTTACGGTAAAAATGGCACCTAGCGAAGGGCACGGGGAACAGGTTGAACCTCGGGCCACACGGGCCATCGATGAGAGAAAGAGGAACTTGCACTCTACCCCCCCCACACATCCAACAGCCATCAACCTGCACTGACCCCCTCTGCTGAGAGAGAGAGAGAGAGAGAGAGAGAGAGAGAGAGAGAGAGGGAGGGGGGGGGGAGAGGGGGAGGGAGAGAGAGAGAGAGAGAGAGAGAGGGAGAGGGAGGGGGGAGGGAGGGAGGGAGAGAGAGGGAGAGAGGGAGGAGGGAGGGAGAGAGAGAGGGGGAGGGGGAGAGAGAGAGGGAGGGGGGAGGGAGAGAGAGAGAGAGGAGGGGGGGGAGAGAGAGAGAGAGATGGCGTAGACGGTGAAAGACAACATGAAGCTAAAAGAAGCAAGGGTGATAGAGGGAGATGGAGGTAGAGGGTGAGAGACAGGAGTCGAGAAAATGGTAGAAAAAGGGTCAGAGATGGGGAAGAGAGAAGCAGACAAGTATGGGAAGAAAGACAGAGAGAGAGAGAGAGAGAAAGCGAGCGGTAACAGTGGTAGCGGCACTGCAGTACACCACATTTACACCATGTACCTACCCAGTAAACAAACACCTCCACCAAAATCATAAAGGAGAGCTATTTTCTAGCTTCATCGACTTTAAGAAGGCTTTTGATTAATCTTGGCATGAAGGGTTATTTCTTCTTCAAAGTGGTTTAGGGGGTACAGTATATGACCTCATGAAATTGATGTACTCAGAAAATAAATGCAGTGTAAAAAATGGGAATAAAAGAGCAGATTAGTTCACTGAAGGGCGCGGAGTGAGACAGGGCCACAGTCAGTGCCCAACACCGTCCAGCATTAACATTAATGAATGAGGCATCGCAATCGACAGAGGCTGACAGAAAAACCCAGCACCTGGACAGCAAAGAGACCAAACCCGAGAGGCACGCCCTGTCATCCTGCTCAAAACTCTTAAAAACATAAAGCAACAAATGAACCCAATCCTTAACATCTGAGAAATCCGCTTCCAGCTGGGAGTGGATGAGTAACTAAGGGTTTCCTTTAGCTGTTGTGTACCATATAAATAGAGGTGGGGGTGTATTTACATCACTGGTGTAATTTGTTGTTTGTCTGCGGAAGCCAATGACTGGGTAACGTAATTTGTTTAACGTCACGCTAATAAAGCCTGATCTGAATGGAGCTGGGCTGAGACTGACAATTGAATTGACAAGTGAGTGTGAGAGGGGGGTGAGAGAGAGGAGGATGGAGAGCTGGAGTAACAGAGAGAGAGAGAGGGAGGAAGAGAGAGAAGGGGGGTGAGAGGGGGAGAGATGGACACTGAGAATGAGTGTGAGAGGGGGTGAGAGAGAGGAAGGGCAGTGTCAGGGCAACGCAGAGAGAGACTGAGGCAGGTAAGAGTGAGACGGATGGCTGGGGTGAGAGAGAGATAGATGGAGATTGAGATTTTGAGGGGGTGAGAGTATGAGACCCAGACAGAGAGTGAGTGTGACGGGTGGAACAGGAGGGTGGAAGTCCCGAAAACAGGGCTGACAAAGGAAGGAGAGGGAGAGGGGAGGACTGAAGGAAACGAGAGACCCAGTTCTCCTTTCAGAAAGCGGTCAACATGTCACAAAAGCCAGGAACACACCTGCAGTCCTTAACGACAGGACCTGGTCCCTCCACAGTCTTACCCCTGCTCTCAGGTCTGGGAGAAAGACTCTACACTAGTAAAATATGGGCCTCTGCCAGCTTTACAAACAAAACGTGTCCCTGCAGCTGAAGGTTTTTGCAGCTTCAGACTCTCTGCACAGCACCTGCAGATCAGGGCTCCTAACCGCATCGCTGCAGGTTCCAGGCTCAGATGGGGCACTGCTGCTGTTCCCTTGGGTACTGTACTGACCACACACTGCCTCACTGAATACCCAGCTGCATGAATGGATGATGTAAAAAAGGCAAGCTGACGAAGTCGCTCTGGATAAAAGCATCTGCTCAGCCAGGGTGAGGTGAGGAAAGAGCGAGATGCCTTAGCTGAACATGACCGCTGATGTTCTCGGCCTTCATGACAAACGGTCTCTGCAGCGGTAGGTGAGAGCAGGGTCATGTGATCACAGAGGACCACAGAGAAAGCCCACACTTGGCACAGCTGTCTGCACACTTCTATACCGCAGCCTCCGAGCTGTGGGCCTGTTTCGGAGGCTTTCTGAACACCAGCGTGGTTTATCGCCCTGTCCCGCCACACCACTCGCCCCCCGCACCTCGACCCGGCCCAGTCTGACCCAGTCCGACTCGGCGCCGCGCCGTTACCGCACTCCTGCTACACAGTCCTGCTAACATCCTGCCACAACGGCAGCCATCAGACACAACATCTGCTGGCAGAGCTCTGGTTCGGGGAGCGCTGTCAGTCACACTCTCCTCTACTGTGACAGCAAAACTGTGTTCGGAAATAAAGGGAGGGGGAAGAAATCGCAATGCACAGTTTTCCTCTGAATGAACGGATTTCCATTCCATAAAGAGCACAATGGGGCAACAGCGGATGAAAGCACAGAACGCCGCCACTTTGTGACTGCAGTTTAATACAATTTGTAATCTTTATTTTGGGTAACATCTGGGACTTTCAGTGACAACCCATTCCCTTGCAAAAAAAAAAAAAAAAAAAAAAAAAGTTTGGAGGGGTCAAACTTCGCTCTGGGCTGAAAGTTAATCCACTTCTAATTTATTCCAGTTGGGGTCAGGGTAAAAGTAAATGTGCACACTTAAACCCCCCCCAAATTTCTGCATAAACTAATTAAGGAAAGGAGCAGCAGAAATATGATTAAACGTCGTGTAGCCAGCAGACTCATTTCCTCCAGATATATTGATTTTAAAAGTTCTTTGCAAGTTTCCCTCTTTTTTTTGCTTTGAAGAAAAAGCTGCTGTTCCAATTAAGGAGAAGGGAACAGAAAACAGGCGCTTTATTTCATGTCTTTTAGTTTCAGGATCTGCCGTTTGGTTTCACCCATTTTTATTAGTCTTATGCCCAATAATAATAAAAAGCACTATCCCCTCCAAGTGTAATAAAATAAAATAATAATGATAAAAAAGCCTGGGGACATTTTGAATTTAAAACAGATTTTGGAGGAGGGGTTCTACAGACTTTCCTGGGCCATTTCACATTTAGGGGAGGCCTGTTGAGTGTCTGGTCTCTCCCTCCCTCTAATCTGGTCACGTTTATAAACTCCATTAAATTGTCAGACCACAGGGGGTTTAAAGCTATATGACTGACAATGCCACACACAGGATGATGTCACAGAGACAGACTGTCACAGGAGCCCAACCAGGTACAAAGCTAAGCTAAGGCAGGTAGGCATCACAGAGCATGCAAAAGTTCATGTGTGCTGCTTCTTATAAACAGTGCTTTTCATATGGGTTACAGCAGTGAACTCCACCTTGCCGCTCTGATAGGAATCCAACAACCAACAGCAATATCCATCAAAATAAAGTTAACACCCCATGCACGTGCATACACACACACACACACAC
The DNA here is from genome assembly GCA_019176425.1 of Megalops atlanticus. Classification (NCBI taxonomy): domain Eukaryota; kingdom Metazoa; phylum Chordata; class Actinopteri; order Elopiformes; family Megalopidae; genus Megalops; species Megalops atlanticus. The sequence continues at coordinate 3,437,412 of CM032880.1, read as the reverse complement.
ACACACACACACACACACACACACACACACACACACACACACACACACATTAACTTCAAAGTCATCTCAGGCCCCTCAGAAGCAAGTCGTGTTATGAGTGAAAAAACCGTGTGCTGAGCTTTGCAAGGGCTGACAGAAACCAGCCAAGAGGCAGCCCAGGTAAAGCCCAGGTAAAGCCCAGGTAAAGCCCAGCTCTGCACAGGCCAGCAGCGTCTGCTGTGCAGGCAGAACAGCACAAGCCGCTACACACAGCTCTACTGCTTCCCTAACATCACCTTCCACAGGTCCTTCTGTGTGGAGCTCCTCACAGACAAGAGCAGGTCACAGCTCCACTGCTTCCCTAACATCACTTTCCACACGTCCTGCTGTGTGGAGATCCCCACAGACAGGAGTAGATTACAGCCTCATCTCCAAACAGTGGCTCTCACAACATCTAACACTGCAAACAGGGACTCCTTATGCTAATGGGGCCGTGAGGCTGAGGGGTCAGGGAGGAGTCCTCCCCCACTCCCCGAGGGTCTGACTCTGTCAGGAGAGGAGTCCTCCCCCACTCCCCGAGGGTCTGACTCTGTCAGGAGAGGAGTCCTCCCCCACTCCCCGAGGGTCTGACTCTTTCAGGAGAGGAGTCCTCCCCCACACCTGAGAGTCTGACTCTTTCAGGAGAGGACTCTGCAGCAGTACTGTGAGCTCTCAGAAAACAGGCAGCCAGCTACAGCCACCCAGAACAGCGGCCTGTCACGCACTATGCTAAATATACTGTATCTTTATGAGGAACTTCAGAAGAGGGTCATCTGCCAAGTAAACACATGATAAATATATAATAAATCTGTACGGAATCAGTATTATCATAAAGCAGGATGTGCCAGATCAGAGGCTGGGGCCATATTTACCAACTGGCCAATTATCTTTTGTATAATTTATACATACATGTATGAATTATACATACATTGTACATATACATACATGACAGTCATATTTTACAAGATGAAAGAAACTTTTTCCCTCATTCCCCTCCAGCCAATCAGAGCATGTGCCCTCATTTCAGCAACAGCCAATCACAGCTCTCGCCCTCGTTTTCCTCCGGCTCATTTTCCATGCAGGAAGTAAACAAAACAAAACAAAAAAGAAACACAAAACAAACAGCAGCAGCGGCAGAGAAAGCAGTCCCAATGCACTGAGGAAACGGTGCCCTCGTACAGAGGAATACAGCAGCCTGCGAGTATAGAGCAATGAGACTCACTCATTCATCAAAGCCAGATTTTTACGCAATGTGCAATCTGTAACGAACTTATGTTCAAAAATTCAACAGCACCCCCTCACCCCCCCGTCAGGAAGCCGTAACCCTCCGGTGCGGGGTCCTGCGCTCTACCTGCTGCAGAAAGCTCCGCCCCTGGAGGACGTGTCTGCCTCACGCCACCTGAGTGAACAGGTGAGAGGCTCGGCAGGTGGAGGGGCGGGGCTGGGTGTGGCTGGATTGAGCTGACAGGGGCGCTAAACGTGAGGAAGAGAGCTCTGACATCACACAGCCGTCCCGAATCTGATTTACACTCTAAAGCTCTGCTCTGCCGTGACCCCCAGAGGCACCGATGTCCCCCGAAACGCTGCGCTGTTCCTGCTGTCCGCCCCCCGTCGCGGCCGGCTCCATGCCCGGGTCCACGCCTGGCCCTCTCAGGCTGGTCACACGCTTCAGTATCACACAGCGCTTCCACAAACAGGCCGTGAAACACCCAGCTCACAGCGCTGCAACCACACAACTGCAACCACAGGTGGCCTCTGCTCTGGCAGGAGAGACTCACTGCTGACCTGCTACTGCACAGACCCTGTGTGTGTGTGTGAGTGTGTGTGCATGTCTGAGTATGCATGTGGGACTCCTAACATCTGTCTGTGTGTGTGCCTGCATGTGTTTGTGTGACTGAGTGAGTATACGTATGGGACTCCAAGCATCTGCGTATATGTCTGTGTGTGTGTGTGTGTGTGTAAATTTGTATATAGGGCTCTTAGCGTCTGTCTGTGTGTGTGCATAGCAAATCGCAGAGGATTTCAGGTAAGTGAGTGTGAGGTCAGAGGGCGTGTTCCCGGTATGGACACACCTGGCAGGTGCACCTCTGCCGGACACTCACCTGTTCTACCTGTGTACATCTGTACCTAACATCACCCTCACCTTTCAGCCACCCTCACAGGAGCCCCAGCGTGTGACATCACACGGTGACGATAACGCAAACACAGGAGGGCACACCCCCACCGCAACACCGTAAAAACAAACAGCCGCAGTGAAATCTCCCAGCACCTTCTGCTGCGAGCCATAAATTCTGATGATCTGAGCATCAGGGTATGGATGACTATTAAAAAGTATTTTATCCTCCAGAGATGAGGGGAGGGGGGCGATTACACGCACATGAGATATGAGTTATGGGGATGATAAACACGCGTTATGGGGAAAACATCCTCTGGAATGATTACGCGCTTGTGAAACGCGGCTGTAATAAAATCATGACAAATGACTGTGCGCTCAGCAGCGTGTTCGACGCCACGCGCCTCCTGCGCAAATGGGAGGCTGGAATCACAGCGGCGGGAGGCCGGGATCACAGCGGCGGGAGGCCGGGATCACAGCGGCGGGGGGGCCGGGATCACAGCGCGGGGGCGGGATCAGCTGGCGGGGGCGGGATCACAGCGGCGGGAGGGCGGGATCACAGCGGCGGGAGGCCGCCACACTGGACTTACACTGAAGATGCAGAAAACAGCCATGAACCCTCTCCAAACGGCAGGCAACATGTAAGACACAGACAAATGAAGCACACACATGTGCGTACACACATACACAAATATGCTTGGAGTCCCATGAAAATACAGGGTCCTATATGCATACTCTCACACACACACACGCACGCACGCACGCACGCACGCACGCACGCACGCACGCACGCACGCACCATCCCATGAGGCTCGGGGACTAGACTCAGCCAGGCGGGACTGGGAGGTGGATATGCTTTATGTCGCATTAATAACAAAAATAAACTCTGCAGACATGCAGACATGTCGCCATGGGGACAATCCCACACAAACACTCTGCATGCTTTCATTCTGTCTCTCCTGCTGCAGCAGATTCCCTTAAGCAGAGAAACATTCACAGCGCACACTTAGCATATTCCCCATTCATACAGAGCACTACATGCATGTATCCAGCCATGCATGTGCTGCACATGAAGGCAACCCATTGCTGGATGCACCCTGACTACTCATCTGGGATTCAAACCCGCGACCTCCCGGGCAGGAGGACAGGTCGATAAGCATCGCACTGCCACCCAGCCTTGAGCTGTAGGTCATGAGTGACCGGCGCACTGAGGCTTGGCTGGTCCCTGCGGTTTGAGGCACCGCTGCCCTCATTAATATGGAACAGAGGCGTCCATCTGAACCGACACACTGGAGCCCGACGAGAATTAATAGGCATGATGCATTTTTGAATATAAATGCGAAAAAGTGATCATTTTTCCCATTCCGCATGCACGCTTCCCTGACCCGCACCCTCGAGTAGTCACTCGAGAGCGACCTTGCTCCCGCAATGACAGCAGAGGGGGGCCGGCTTCAGACTGCGGACATCAGATAAGCACCCGCCGATCCCTCCCGCTGCAGTTTCGGCAGGTCTCGGTCCTCAACAGCATCAAGAGGTAAGTGAGAGGAAGAGCTTGTCTGAGCAAGAAAAAAAACCTTGTTTTTCTTCAGTACTATTTAACTAAACTGTCGTCGGATCCCCCGTGGCTGTGTCTTGGAGCCGTAATGGCCCCCGGCTCTCAGACCTGAGACCCTGCGCTTTGGAGGTGGAGTATGAGAATGTTCACCCCCCGGGCTCATGGGAAAAAACCCGCAGGGCTCACCGCATTACCGCCAGCTTCACCAATTAGGCGGTAAGGAAACGGGCTTTGCTGTGGCCGGGTCCGGGTCTGAGCCGCACAATACTGAGCTGAGGCAGGCGGGAGGGGGTGGTGGGGGGTTAGTTGAACCCTGACTTTAGGTGGATGGGGCGTGGGGGGTTAACACTGACCTCGGGCAGGGCGGGGGGGTAACACTGACCTCGGGCGGGATGGGGGTGGTAACACTGACCTCGGGCGGGGCGGGGGTGGTGACACTGACCTCGGGCAGGGCGGGGCGGGGGTAACACTGACCTCGGGCGGGGGGGGGGGTTAACACTGACCTTGGGCAGGGCGGGGGGGTAACACTGACGTTGGGCGGGGCGGGGGTAACACTGACCTCGGGCGGGGCGGGGGGCTCGTCGGGCCGCCGGGCCTCAGGCTCCCCCGTCAGCGGGCCGCGCAGTGTCTGCAGGAACAGGGCAGCCTTCCTCTTACGCTCGGCCTGCAGCTGCTTCTCCTTGGACTCCTTGGAGGCCTGAGCCAGCTTCTCCCGGGCCGCCGCCGCCAGCCGGTCCTCCAGCTTCTGCTTGGCTGAGGGAGGGAAGCGGGAGAGGAGTCAGGCATGGAGGAGGAGGAGGAACACACCGCCGGCACACAAACGCAGAAACACAGGGGCAGAAAGAAGCACCCGCTGAGAGGGAGGGAGTTAACAGGACTGAGCTCCTGACTGACTGTGAGAAAATGAGAGAGGAAGAGAGCGAGAGAGAGACAGAGAGGAGAGAGCGAGAGAGAGGGTGAGAGAGAGAGACAGAAAGGAGAGAGCGAGAGAGAGGGGATGAGAAAGTGAGAGAGAGGGGGAGAGAGCGCGAGAGAGACACTTTAATGTGCTTATTTTCGTGCTCATTTCACACTCTGCTGGGTCAGCAAGGCCCCCCCTTCCCCTCACTCTCTACACTGTGCTAATGACTCATCACAGCCCCTTAACAGCTTAATGACTCAGCAGCTGTTTCCTGCGAGGTCAGGGGTCAGGACTGGCCTCAATCACACACACTGTCTGCTGACCAGATAGCTGTTGACAGCATTACGGAGGAGAGCGAGCCATCTGGCCAAAAGAGAAGAGTCCTGCGAGTCCTTTCACACCAAGGCAGAGAGCTGTGACTCCTCAGGGCAAGCTGCTTTACTGAGTCTCAGACAGGTAGCAGGGGTGTGGGTGGTGATGCTGGAGTCATGGTCTGCCTCAGATGCTCATTATGAACGTTTTACTAAAGATTAAACCCGGGAAAGCAGCTGAAAGCACTCAGTAAGTCCAACCAAACACTTACCCAGAGTTCTGTGTGTGAGACCTGTGCTCTCCTGCCACCTGTGGGCCATTCTAAGCGGAGGAGATGGGATGAGAACCAGGCCTTTGAGCTTGGTCCCTTTCTACTGATCCCGAGTCTGAGTCAAGTTTAAGCAGGCCTGCCGGCACTCAACAATCTCCCCCAAACTCCATTACACTACATTACATTACCATCATTTAGCAGATGCTCTTATCCAGAACCTCTTACACAGGTTACAATTTTTACATGTTATCCAGCTATACAGCTGGATATTTACTGAGGCAATTATGGTTTGAATACTTTGCCCTGGGGTACAGCAGCAGTACCTCAATGGGGAATCGAACCAGCAACCTTTTTGGTTATGAACCCCGCTCCTTACCAGTATACTACACTGACGCTCTTGCCTTTACTGATTGGAGTAATCACAGGAGGAGAACACCGCCCCCTCCGCCAGCAGTGAAAACAGGCCTGCCAGCAGACGGGACCGTGTTTAGGAGGACATGAGAGAAAGAGGTCCAGCGTACCTGTCACCTGCAGGGTTTCTGGATTCAGAGACACGCCCGCCTGGGTTCTGCACAAGAGATTTTTCTTTTCTTTCCAGCCTACCCTGCCGGCAGCATTACAGTCAGACTAACTGTGCCATTAATACTAACAGACTGTCCACTGCCTGCCTGCTGTATTCTTCAGCAGAGAAACCGGGTATGAGATGACTTACTAAAAGCCCACTTGGCCCATAGATAAAGCACCATAGGATGAGCTCAACTAAATATTTATTAGCGCTGTATAAAAATGCAGTAATTAAGCCCATTAGGGTTACCACGGTTTCCTCTGTGAATATCTTCCTGTGAGCGCTTAGAGGCGCACACACACACAGCCACACAAACAGCCACACAGACACACAGACACACGCACAGCCACACAAACACACACACACACATACACACACAAATGTACACATGCACATGCACACACACACACACACACACACACACACACACAGCCACACAAACAGACACACACACACACACACACACACATACACACACAAATGTACACATGCACATGCACACGCACACGCACACACACACACACACACACAGCCACACAAACAGACACACACACACACTCACACATACACACACAAATGTACACATGCACATACACACACACACACACGCATACGTGTACAAATTCATGACTGCTATTGGTTTTGCAGTGCTGGTTTTCTGTGCAAGGCAGTGGGAAGGCGGAGGCAACGGCCAACAGCCACGAATACAGATTCTGCGACAAGGTGGAGCAAAGTGCCTCCAGTCACAGCCAGCTGCTATAATCCTTTTACGGCCCATCAATACAGATTAGGTTCCGGATGCCGGATCAATAGCCATGCAATCTAATTGAGTTAGCCTGTAAACAATGGCCGAAATGCTGCAATGCCATTTATTTAACTGCATAAGCAGTCTTACTTTTATTTTATTTAACAAATTATGCACAAATTCCCGGGGTCTTGATTACTATCTCACAGTATACACAGGACAAAATGGCCATTTGTTCAAAAAACAAAAAAAAAAGGGGGTAATTCTGTCCACTGTGACCACTTGACAACAAAAATCAATATGTTCAACCAATTAATGTTCTGTTCAATCAACACGGCCTTTCAATAAATCATCAGTGAATTAACAGACAAATTAGTTTAAAATGTCAATAACTCGCCTGCTTTCTGTCTTACAAATGTAATGAACACACAAATTGCTTTCAGGGACATGAATTAAGCTGCTGTTCTTTTTTTTTTTTTTTTTGACAGTGTGAGGACGGCAGGAAAAGGCCGAAATTTCACCCCCTCGGGTGTTCTCCTGTTGGGGCACTGGGTCTGACCGTCTGGCAGTTTGAGTCTGGCTCTCATCCTCGCACCCAGTCTGAGTGCCAGGTGATGCCGACGCTCCCAGAGACGACCGGCTAATTATAGATGACTTTTACTGCCGGTGGCGAAAAAGCGCAGAAGCTGGAGACTGCTTATATTAAAGTGCTCTGCCTTCCCAATTCAATTTAGAGATGCTGTCAATCAGTTTAACAGAGGTGCTCTTCGGCTTTGCTTTTTCACCTATCCTTGACCACCTGTGCGTGAGATATTCTGAATGCTGGACAGCTGAGTGTGTCTAGGTATTCACAGTCCATTTTTCAGGTACTGTAGAGGCCAACACTAAAATCAATGTGCAGTCAACGTAAGCATGTGCACTCCCAAACTCCAGGAGGTGTCAGATACAGCAGCAGAGAGTGGGCCGCCAGTACAACATATTTCTGTTTTAATGCTTTGTATTGTTCAAGCAGCTTGATGAGTTAACCTTGCATTCTGAGCAACAAAAGACTTGAGCCTGAATCTAAGGCTTTTACTATTGGCATGACTCACATACGAAACCTTAACATTGAAGCTGCCATCAGAGATGACTGCTTTTATTTTGCTGGCATCTCACAGAAAGCATTTTTCTCAGTGTTATTTCTGATAATCTAACTCTTCTGTTTGCAGAATGCCTGTCATGTTTATTTCCACATCTACAGCGTGCAAGGTACACAAATGCACTGGTTAAAAGAACTCATCTGAATCGATTATGCACTTCAAATATGTTTACAAGGCCAATGTTTTGTGACTTGAAGAAATGCTAACCCAATATTCCACTCCTGGTTTTCAAAAGCATTACTCACAAAAGGGCGCTTCATTCAGAATGCTTTATTCGCAGTAAGCTGCGTATGCAGCCAGGCAGTGTTCTGGAATCTTGAACAGCCCAGATAATGCTGGAATGTTAGGGGCTATGGAAGGATGACATCATAGTGTCCTGCCAATCACCCTTCTGCTGACCTGTCTAAACAGGAAGTAGTATGGCCAGAAACAGGAAGGGCGGTACCTTGTTTGGCCTCTAGCTCCTCCAGCGTGAGCGCGGGCTTCCTCTCTTCCGGAACGGGGGCCGGGGGGGCCTCCCTGATCACCACGGCGCCCGCGGCAGCCACGCCCCCTTCCTGCCCCGCCTCCTTCTCCTGGTCGTCGTCCGAGTCGTCGTCCAAGCGGACGCGGTTCTTCTCCAGGGGAAGCATGTCGTTCTCCTTCGCCTTGATGGCGAAGCAGATGGGGGCGAAGGAGGCTGGCAACACAAGGGTTAAACCCGCGTTACTGTCAGTGAGAGTGAGCGGCGCGTCCCATTCGTCTCAATCTCCCCTCGGACATCCAGCGGCAGCATTATCCTAATTACACGCTGAGCGCGGCATTCATCTCACACAAAAAAATAAATAAATCTGAGCGCAAATGTTCCCCGCATAATGGGCTCTGGAAACAGGCAGCCATTTGTTAAAAGACGAGTCAAACGCGTGCTGAGGACGGACGTTTATTACAACGAGCCAATTACACGCTGCTGACCGGCGCTGCTGCTCTGACAGGGAGAGGCGCAGTCTCGGAGTGCACGCGCAGTAAAGTGAGTGTGATGCACGGCTGTTACCAAACAAAGGGGAGCAGAGGGGCCTCACACAGCTTAATTAGCGGACTGCACCGCGGCGGGGAGGAACAGCGAGCTGACAGTGGGGGGTTGGGGTCCAGCCCTACCTTTAACGAGTTTGCCCTCGCTCGGCGGCTTCATGGAGCCGGCAGCGGCGTCGGGCTCCGCCCCTGACACGCCCCCCTCTGATGTGCTCCTGCTGTCCGAGGGAGAGCCGCTCTGTGGGGGGGGAGAGAGAGAGAGAGAGAGAGAGAGAGAAGGAGAGAGGGGAGAGAGAGAGAGAGAGAGAAGGAGAGAGAGAGAGAGAGAGAGAGAGAGAGAGAAGGAGAGGGGGGGAGAGAGAGAGAGAGAGAGAGAGAGAGAGAGAGAAGGAGAGAGAGAGGGAGAGGGAGAGAGAGGAGAGAGAGAGAGAGAGGGAGAGGGAGAGGGAGAGGGAGAGGGAGAGAGAGAGAAGGAGAGAGAGGGAGAGAGAGAGGGAGAGAGGTGCATCAATATGCGTATTTATGTGCTCATATACTTCATATCGATTTTCGTTACATTCCATTTTGCTTTGATAATGCAGTGGTTTGTCCGGACAACAAAGCAAAACTTGATGTGACTTGAACTGAGCAAGGGACAAAGACACAGAAGAGAGAGAGAGAGAGAGAGACATGGCATATTATCATTTTCTGTCACTATGTCATGTAGGTTATTATACAAATGCTTTGGCAACACAGAAATTCTCTGTCATGCCAATAAAGCTCATTAGATTAGATTAGATTCAACTTTATTGTCATTATGCAGCGTACAGGTACAGAGCCAATGAAATAGAGTTAGCATCTAACCAGAAGTGCAACAAGCATATATAAATAGCAAGCATAAATAAATGGCAATGGTATATCAAATTGATATGTACAAAGTGCAAGATATACTGAATTGAATTAATCTGCATTGAATTTAGCAGAATTGACACAGAGCAAGAGGGAGAGAAAGAGAGAGAGGGAGATGGGTCATGGACAGAAGAACAGAAGCAGAGAAAGAAGAGAGAAACAGAAGGCAGAGATATGGAGAGGGAGAGAGAGAAATAGAATAAGAGGTAAAGAATGACAGGCAGAGTGAAACAGAGAGGGAGAGAGGGAAAGAGAAGAGAGGAAGAGAGTGACAGACAGGTTGAAAGAGAGGGAGAGAGTGAGGGACAGGTTGAAAGAGAGGGAGAGAGAAAGGAAGAGTCTGAAAGCGAGACGGAGAGAGAAAGGGAGAGAGTGAAAGCGAGACGGAGAGAGGGGCAGGGACGCAGGTGAGAGATTCAGGCCGGTTCTCCAGCAGAGCTCCTGTTCTGCAGCTGATAGTGCTGTTGCTTGCACTCATGTCTGTCAGAGCCCTGTCAGTGCAAACGGAACCTGCTCTCTCCACACTGACAAAGCCGCTGGCGTCTGAACCGATGGGATGGCAGCCGTTCAGCGAGAAAGAAGGCCTCCCTGAGAGTCCCAGTGCACTGCTCAGACCAGTAAAGCAGTGCTTTTACTCCTCTGCTCTACTGTGTTTGTTTCTCTCTGGTCAGAGTGCAGGAGAAAACGCTCCAGCTTCCGCCTGCGTATCTCTGGCTACAGACCGCCAGAGGGGCGTCAGCCGGGAACGCGTGCGACGGGGTTTTCCCAAACGCAGGTGCTCCAAAGCGGCTGCTCTCAGCAGTGCAGACCTTCCGCAGACGCGTGCTCTGCGAACATTCTCGCTACTGACTGACGATAACTTATAGCGGCCTGTACAGACGGCCGCCCTGCAGCCCAGCCTAAGGGAGCCATCCCAACGCGTGCGTCTCGAGGCTGAGAGAGGGAGGCCGAGGCCGTTCATCACTCATGGAGGATCTCCGTACTTTACCCTGCCGCTGAGACACCGTCTGAGGCCATGTGAAACGGCCTGAGGTGTGAGAGGGCATCAGACCGCCTCTCGTCCAGCGAGGAATCCATCTCCCAGCAGGGGAATGAGAGGGACGCCAGAATGCAGGGGAGGATTAGGGGACATGAGGGGTCTGAAGGGCTGAAAGTCTGCACTTAGCAGCAGCACTTGGCTTTCAGTATGCTGTTTATTATTAAAGCTCTATGTGGCACACCAACATGTTCTGATGTAGCCGGACATTTTCCTTTGTACCTGTTTTGTTCTAGATAAGGGCTTCCGTCAAACGACTAAGTATAAATAAAAATGGACCATCAGAGTAATTTTGTTTCATAATACAATTGTCTCCCACTGTTTCTACGTACGCATGTGCATACGCATACACAATCAAGTGTGGAAAATGTATAAATTTGTGTGTAAGTCTAGACATCTATATAAGCATACAAATATACACTTTTTTAATACGGCGCATCAACACTGTCACAGATGGTTGGATGCTGGGGGTGGGGGCAGTTGGAGGCCAGAAAATAAATTACCGTCTGGAAACTGTCTAAAACGCCACCTACACCTGGCAACTCTATTATTAGTGTCCTCGCAGGTACCTGCTCAGACCACCTGTCTGTAACAACTTCCTCACTGTATTACATCTTTAATCCGAACAAACGCCACTGAGAAACTCATGGGCTTCAGGTAAAGCACACAGTCTTTGGCCCAAAAAGGTGTAGAGGCCCGAACGGTGTGTGAAGGCTCTGAGGGTAATAGGTGCTGGAAATGCCTCACAAGCCCCGAATATGAGGCAGGAGGACTGGCGTTCCAGCAGCATCGTTTACATTCATCCAGCGATCAGCTGCACGACTCTCTACCCACTCCTTAAACACAAGCTGCAGGCAAGGGCTTCACTGTGACTCTGAGTTAGGCCAAACCCCCCTACCATCGCTACCCACAATGCAATGCACTCAGCAGGCCAGGAAGATGGGACCACTTGCTTTTCTACGACAAGGGACGATACTCATTGAAGTGCAGGAGAAGAAAGAGAGAGACACAAGCTCTTCAAAGGCAATGTAACGCCCCCAGCGTCATCTCTGCAGGCACACAGAAGGGGTGTCTTCCCATCCTGTGGTGCAGTATTCCAGGCAATGTCATTACATACATATGTCTTTGATGTATGTTACTCTCCCCACACAAATTCAAACTAGGTACCCCAGGAGACGAGAGGAACCCGCTGAGGAGAGCTATCCTCCAGCGGCTACCTGGGTTTTCAGGTAGGGTGGGCTGAGGAGGATGAGGAACAGAACAGAAGCTGTGGGAGGCAGACGCACCACTCCGTCCCATTGTAAAGGCCAGTGAGAAACACACTCTCTCTCTGTGTCTCTCTTGCCGTCTCTCTCTCTCCCCCCTCTCTCTTGCTTTTTCTCTCTCTCACACAGTACTGAGAGGACTGGAGGCAAGGGATGAGAAGTGGACACTGGTGAGGGGAATTGTGGGATACGCCTATAGCTGTTACTCTGCTGCCCAATGCTCAGGGGAGAGTGAACAAGGAGGGCCAACTGCAGATCAGGGAGGGAGGGAAGAGAGGGGGAGAGAGACAGAGGGGGAAAGAGAGAGAGAGGGGGATGGAGTAAGGAGAGAAAGAGATATATGGGGAGAGAGGGGAGGGACAGAAGGGAAGAAAAGAATGAGGGAGAGGGAAAGGGAGCAGGGGAGAGAGAAACCAGTGGGAGAAAGGGAAGGAGTGAGGGAGGGAACGAGAGAGGGATGGGGAGCGACAGCAGGCAGTCACGGTGCCACAAGCCCTGTGTGAGTCTTCTTCAGAGCCCGAATCAAAGGCCGTTCTGGTGAAGCAGCACACAGGCGCCCGTGGGTCACAGCCCGCTGCAGAGCTGGCCTTCCCCCTGAGGGAGGCTCCGCATGCAGAAGCTCTTCCCACACAGAGCGGGGCCCGATCCACCAGGAGCCGGCGGGGGTCTGTGCAGCTCCACGCCCGGCGCCCGCAGCTGCGCTGGCTCTATCTCTCCCGCACAGAGGAGCTCCCCCTGCCAGGCCGCTGAGAGGGACAGACACCCGCCGGCTCGGCCCCGGGGCCCAGTCACGCCCAAATTTCAGCCCAAATCCTCACCCCTCACCCGTTTATCCACACAAAAGCGGCGGGCTGCCCCAAAGACAGGCCAGAGCAGGCATGAACGAACAGAGAGAGAGGGGAAAATACATGAAAGCGCTCTCTGAGGAAAGGAGGGAAAAAACAGCCCCAGAGAGATTTAACTGCTTTGTTTTTGGTCAACCAGGAATATGAGCCGTGAGTGAGGAGATACACCAACACTGCCCTGTTCACAGAACCCCTGCACCACAGACAGTGCTGTCAGATAGTCTAGTAATTGACATCCAACTTCCGTTTTGGACGTAGGTTTTGAAGCTTTAATTGCAACACTTTGCTTTCACACAGGCGGTGACTGAACAGGTCACCTCACCTCACTGTTGACATGGCCCACTTTGCGATCATAACAAAATTTTAAACACAATAATGAACTGACCTATTCACAGCCTGTGTCTGTCATTTTTTCCCCAAATGGCGCCAAATATCAATGAATCGCAGGGATTCTGGCAAGTCTTTCTGACCTTTTCTGAAACTGTACCTTTGGGCCAAAAATAATAATAATAAAAATCCATTAAAGAAATAAAAAGATCTGTAATTTACAGGGTAAATGTCCACGTTAGAGAGGTGAGTTCCAAAGATTGAGAATGAACCTGTGAAATGGTGTTAAAAGTCCATTTAGAACAAGCACAAAGCCACAAAATAACTGAGCCACAGCTATGACTACAGAACACATAAGTATGGCTATAACTACAGGACATGCACTAAACCACAGAATAAGTAAAACATGCTACAGCCACACACTGTCACATAATTCAATTACAGTACTGATCGAGTATCAACAACACAATGTACACAGCCTAGAATAAGCTGAACCTGGGTCCCTTGATCTCACACTGCCCACTGCTAATAAGTGGGATTCGAGGCACAATTAGCTGAATTTACCCTTGCTGTCTTTTCTCAGCTCAAAGAAAGACTGCACTTTTTTACAGAAACAGTAGATAAACGCTGGCAGTGTGAGCTGCCGGAATGCGGCGGTATTGTGCCAACAGGATTGCCAAAAAGTCGCTTGAGCACCAAAAAACACTCTTCTGCAGCCTCCTTAAGCCTCCCGCATTCAATCAAAGCCGTCACCACGCCTTAAACCCTCTTGTGCTGCAACAAACTATTCCATCGAAGCCCTCTGAAACAGGCTGCTACTTCGCTATAAAAGCCTAGTTTTGCCACTGGCATCGAATCTGAAAAGTATTATCTAAAGAGAAGCTGTGAGGCCTCTTCACTTTTAATGAAACCCAACTCCAAACAGCCGAGGATTTCGGAGGGGATATGGATGGGCAAAGCTCTGGGCTGTAGTTATCAGGACTTATCATGACTGTTGCCTGCAGATCAAATTCCTTATACAGCAACCAAGAAATCCATTGGGGGTACTTCAATTTAAGTAGAATGGGTATGTGTCACGAATTATAATTATTCTGTTATGCAGAGTCAGAAATGCAATGCCACAATAAAGACAACATTAAGCACAAATTCGAGTGCTCCACTGATCAGACTATACCTAGCCTGCTCACTTTTTACACTTATGAAAGGAGGTCAATCAGATTCCTTCTTCACTTTAATCAGTAATGGAACAAAATAACAACAAAAAACATATACCTATACTTCCATTCCATTCCATTAATGTCATTTAGCAGACACTCTTATCCACAGTGACTTTAATAGGTTACAAATTTATGTTATCCATTTATACAGCTGGATATTTTACTGAGGCAATTATGGGTCAAGTACCTTTGCCCAGGGGTACAGCAGCAGTCCCCCGGCAAGGAAACAAACCAGCAACCTTTTGGTTCCGAGCCCTGCTCCTTACCACCACGCTACTCTGCCGCCCCAGGTTGCAATCTGACACCGGCCATCAGCATTTTTCAGGGAGATTGAAAGCCTACAGACTGGGTGACACTGCGGGCCCTGGGTCCCGGGGTAAGGCCCTCCTCGTGATGGAAAACAGACCCCTCTTAAATCCGAGGAAAAGTAATGAAGTTCCTGAATGAGCCGGATTCCCAGACTGCCCCTGCGAATAAGATCCCTGGCAAAGCACCATCTCACGAGAATAATTAAATCCTAAATTAAACCCAAGCGGCAACAACAGAAGAAACTGGATATGCTAAACTGAGAAACCTCTGTGTGCTGCATTTCAACATGTATTTATTTTACAACTTTCAGTTTTAACAACTACAGCTTATTAAAAGACAAAAAAAATTAAGAGGGTTTGAGGTTGCAGATATAAAAACTGTGATGTTAAACACAGGGAGGGGAGTGCTCATTACACTAAAAACGCACCCTGAGAAAACGCAGGTGCTCAAAAAGGCCTGGTTTGGATTGGAGTGACAGACAGCAAACACAGGCAGGTGAGCCAACAGTGAGGTGAAGTGATACCGCAACCCAGCAGCGGATCGATTGGCCAACTGCCCACGGGTAACCCACTCAGACTCGCTCAGAGACCTCCACAGGCCATACACCCCTCATCCTGCAGATATGTCTACATCTGACCCCAGGCAAGCCAAACCTGTTTGTCGAAGTAGGAGGCAGTGTATTTCAGGGCTGCAGGACTGACCCCAGTTCAGTGTGAGGACAGCGACGCTTTATAGAAGGGGCAGGAGGGGTAGGGCGCGGTGTGGAGAGCTTTCGGCTGTCTGACATTTGGAAATAAGACGCGAGGGAAAGGTCATCGCTGCCCCGGCCGCTTAGCTGCTGACTGAGAGGCTGCGCTGGCCAATGAGCTCCCCAGAGGACCGCTCCTGACCGCAATGACCACTCCTGACTGTTCCTCCGTTCCTGACCATTCCTGACCGCACTGACCACTCCTGACCGTTCCTGACTGCTCCTGACCGCACTGGCCACTCCTGACTGCTCCTAACTGTTCCTGACCATTCCCGACCGCTCCTAACTGTTCCTGACCGTTCCTGATCGTACTGACAGTTCCTCTGTTCCTGACCGTTCCAGACTGCACAGACCGTTCCTCCGTTCCTGACTGCTCCTGACCATTCCTGACCACTCCTGACCGCACTGACCGCTCAGAGCTCTCACAGCAGCGCTGTACCGGGATCATGCTACTTTTCTCCTTCACTATGGCATCTGCCTTTGCATCTGTTATAGGGGGGTGTGCAGAACGACTTCATCAGAATCCCACCACCCATTTAGGCAATGTACAAGTAAACACAAGACAGTGATCTGCTCGTCCATGTACTGCAAAATGGACACACTTCTACAGAGTAAAGAGGCAAGGATGGATCCCACAGACATTTGTTTAAGGGACACTGACTCACTGGCCGAGTTGAGGGTCCTCGCGCTCCTGTGTACTCCAGTACTCCTCGTTCTACTTTGTGCTCCTACATGCACGTGGCGGTTGCTCACCAGCCATTGCTTAGCTTTTTAATTTTTCAACTAAAGCATGACTTTGTAACATCTATCCGTAATTACAGCAGTGGGCGAGTTCACGTTGTTCCTGCCTTCGTGTGGTAAACAGCAGGGGAAGAAGGCTCAGTTAAACACAGCTAACAGGGAGGGAACCTTGGACTCGCTTGTTTTGATACCTTGTACTTCGTTCACCTCGGGCAGCACTTTCTCCACCAGACAAACAGGCCGCTTTGAGCACTTGTGTAAATTCTCCTTGCGGCTTCCTCTGGTTCTGCTCTTTTCTAATCTGGCAGTGCAGTGTTCTGATCTGCTCTAATGACCGTTCCCAAACATACATTTTCCATTTAGCGCGTTTGTATCACAGCACAGTCTCATAATGGCATAACAAGATAAAACCACGTAATATAAACTCCTGAAACCAAAACAAAGGTCATCAGAATGTGTTAAAAATATGCAATTCCAGCCCTCATGCATAAAATTACTTGTATAAAAGTCATAAATACTGATGACTAGAGATGCATGAAGTAAATAATGAGGCAAAACATATTTTTTAAGTTTGAATAATTTTCATGTATATTAATGTTAATGTATATTACTTTTTTTTTAATTAAGGTTAGCAGTAAATCGTTGTATTTAATCATTACTTTTTTTTTTAAAGAGTGAACATTTAAGCTTGTAATAAGGTATGCGGTTTAGAGGCCAATACAAATACATTCCCCTCCTTCAGGCTTACTGGATCAGTTTAATAATTTACTTGCTTAATTAATGACTGATTAGCAGCTATGGGGAGCCTTCAGGACTAATGAATTATTATGGGATGTCTTGCAGCAATCAAAAGACAGAACTCACTTTCCTTTCCAAAGTAGAAAAAAAGGCCCAGAATTGCACATCCTCTCTCATGCCAGCGAATGCAGGCTTTTAACACTATCAGGACACTGCTTAAAGACATGATCAGCAGTACGCCATTTCACATTTTTAACACGTATATCTAATTGGAGCTTGAAAAAAAAAGAGAAATTAGCGTTTGAAAATGAGCCCCTGGGGAGAGTGTTTCATTTGGATGTTCCTGGTGCACAAAGACACTCATGAAGGCCTGCTTTACAAAGGCAAATTCATGATATAAGAAATATTCAAAAAGAGAATAGGGACAAAAGATGAAAAGGGCTGAGAGAGAGAGAGAGAGAGAGAGAGAGTGCAGATTTGATAGTGATTATAAGACTATTACTGAGGAGAGAACAAGGCTTCGTGAACCGTATAATGGGTGAAGCCACCATGCACTGCCAATCGCTGATTTATTTGTGATTTATCTGATTTAGCTGAACCAATAAAAACATTGTCCCCCCTGCAAAACACAACGATCCAAATGAGTGAGTCACTACACCCAAGCCGGGCTTATGATACCTTAGTCTCCCATAGCGGATGGTTTTACCATAAGCCTGAGAACTGCAAGTTCATGCTACTGTTGGCTAGCATCCAGATGAAGCAGAAATGGCAGGCATGCATGCATCTACGCACTGCCACTGAAGGACAGAGAGAAACAGACACAGCTGCTGCCCCTACCTCCGTCAGACTGATCCCTTCCTTCTGCATAAAGTAGTGCTTCTTAAACTCATAGTAGGTGTTGTACTGGTGCCAGGACTGCAGGAACTCAAACCTTTGCAAAAGACAGGAGACAAAAAAACATGTCACAGCTGGACTCCAATGTGCTGGATGAGATGTGCATTTTTAATTTGTCATGCTTTAAAAAGAACTTTTCTCACACTGGGGTGTGCTGATGGTGTAAGAACTTATGCAGTTCAAATAAAACAAATCACTAGAATGGCTGTCTCACTGAAGGATTTGAACCTGCACTTCCCGCTGCTGCGTAATCACACTCAGGGAATGGGCGGGTCTGGGGGGAAGTGGGCGGGTCTGGAGGGGAAGTGGGCGGCACTCCTTACCGCGGGTCGTTCTTGCTGCGCACGCTGGCCTCGAATTTGAGCCCGTTCCTGGCCACGTACTCCGCCAGCTTGTCGATGACGGGCTGAACATCCGGGGGAGGCGGGATGATGGCAGCCACAGGCGCCTGGGAGCGGGAGCTGGGACACGCACAGACAGACAGAGAGACAGGTTAGAGACAGACAGTCTGAGAGACAGACAGACACACGCATGAGCTATACAGGCAGACAAATTGACAGACACACAGATGAGAGAAACAGACAGAGCGACAGGCAGACCAAGAGGCAGACACACAAGAGATGGGCCAGCAGAGACAGACAAAGAAGCAGACAAGCAGAGATTTACAGCAGAGAGGCAGACAGGCAGAGAGGCAGACATATATGAAAGAGATGGGCTGGCAGAGAGAGACAGACAAACAGCACAGACATACAGACAGAGGAAGAGGGGCAGATGGATGGACAGGCAGACACAACACAGAGACAGACAGAAGCAGGCAGACAGACACACAGAGGATTAACATGTCCTCCAGATTTCCTCAGCACAATTTCACAGCTTCTCAATTCAAGGTTACACTGTCTTTCATTGAGAAATTCCCTCAGTGTTACCCTGAGTCAAATAGGAGTTAATATTCTTACATGCATATAAACAAACTCGCAGGTAAAAACCAGACTTCTGCGCCTCAAGGTCATATCAA
This sequence comes from Megalops atlanticus, assembly GCA_019176425.1. Lineage (NCBI taxonomy): Eukaryota > Metazoa > Chordata > Actinopteri > Elopiformes > Megalopidae > Megalops > Megalops atlanticus. Next base: position 3,418,762 of record CM032880.1, on the reverse strand, counting down.
TACTTTTGCATGTTTAACTGGCTGACACCTCAGTTCTACCAGATGCTTGAGTCTTTATTGTGTGCTTGTTCCCTGCTGTCCGCTCATGCATACAAGAGGAAAAACAAATTGGGTTCAATAGGCCTTTCTGTTCCCCTGCTGGCTGGACCGAGTCGAGGTCGAAAGGCAAAACGCAGAGATGCCCGTGGGAAATGAAGTCCAGCGCCTGTGTAGGAGGACTTCACAACCTCTGACTGTGGACTTCACCTCCCATCAGCACCTCAGAAAGTGGTGTGGAAATTAAATGCAAAGCCCTCTGTCCGTCTCTAGCAGGCCCAGAGGACAGAGCGCAGTTTGCACTTGGATTAAGATGCTGACGCCGATTTGGTTGGTTTGTGAAATTTGAACACCGTAAGCAGTCATGTCTGAAACTCGGCCTCTATATCTATAATGAAATAATCAGAGAAAGAAACTTTTAAATAAATACTTCTGGAATAAATTATAAAACATAAACCACTGAGGACAGCATTACAGCAGCGACCTGAAAGAAGCAAAACAACAGCAACAACAACAAACTTGACGGAGGTAGAAAACATCTCTGCTCCGGTGGGAGCCGCACCTGGTTGCCGGGGTGACGGCAGGAGCAGCCAGGGGGACTTGGCTGGGAGCGGATGTTGGGGCGGAGCTGACGGACTCTGGGGGCGGGGGGGGCGTGGTCCCGGGGGGCCGGGGCACACCCGATACAGATGGAGGAGGCACGACCCCGCCTGGGAGGGAACTGTAGTAAGTGGCGGCGTCGATCCCTGGGGGAGGCGGGGCCAGGCAGTACGTCCCATCCGGCAGCATGCAGTACCCATAATACATTGCAGATACATTGGCTGTAGGGAGGGTGACATTGCAAATTATTGTTTTTTCTGATTGCGTTTTCACCTTCTAAATAGACGCATGCCAGATCTAAAAAGTCACATCACAGCTGGTCAGCTCCAGGAAGTGAACAAAATAAAGTAAATGAAGAAAAAAAAAAAAAGAAAACTTACTCACATCTGCACATGGATCACAATCACTTCAGATTTAATTTCATTTGCCAGCAGCATAAGTGTTTGCAATAAAGATAAATGACAAATTGTTCCTGTCTTGTGTTCCGTGTTAACAAGAATAATGAGGATTAATCTGTGTCTCTTAACATCCTGTAATATGCGAGGCACTAATATTCTAAATAAAGGGTGCTTTTTACAGCTGGTAATAGGTTAATTTTATGGACAATATTGTTTAGGATCTTTGCCAAATATAACTAGCACATCCATCCTCACGTCCACCATCCGAATTATTAAGAGAAACAGAAGAGTTTGGCCCCTGCAGCACCCAGACTCCTGGGAGCAGTAAAAAAGCCTCTCCAGGCCAATGGTGGGGGCAGTGATTTGTATGTACATTTAGCCAGTTGGCCGCTGCTCTTGTACAGAGAGACTTACAAAACAAAGGCACAAAAGTACACACAACACTACCACAAGAAGAGCACGCGCAGAACGTTTCGATCTATCACACAGCGCTACGATTACCAGTGACCTTGTGAATACCGAAGTGGCACAGTGAAAATGAATTCAACAATAAGTGCAGCAGTACCCTCCCCTGCAGTAATATACAGAAGAAAAGCTTTAAGAGTTATAACTCTGCAGGGGAGCCAAGACGGAGTCTGAGGAGCTGTATTTTCACACTGTAACAGAAGATGGCCGGCGACTCTGTGCCCGGCCTTTATTTGGATGGCTGTGCCCAGGTACAGCAGTCCCAGTGGGTCTCCCAAAAGAATAGAACAATGGAGCTGCAACATGATGTTCCTGCATCTGGGCCCTCACTCCACCTTTCCAAAAATGTGGCTCCCTGGTGAATTGAGACATGTCTGCAGCTAAAATACAAGATCAAATGACCAAACAAAGGCTTGTCACCGGGCACTTTTCACCTGTGTGGGGCTGTGGAATCACCATTGTGATTCCACAGCCCCACGCTGGCATCGTCTGTCCAGCAGAAATAGGGAGAACGTGCAAGAGTTACAAGACTGGACATATTTTATGTTTGAAAACGGCAAAGAGTTGTGATTGGTGGATTGCTGTCAGGAAACTGTATGTGGAAGCACCATCATGCTCGAAAGTTGTGGGGAGACCCCAGTCCCAGAGAGAGGGGGCAGTGGGGGCTGCATTCTGTGGGGCTGTAGCAAAGGGCGAGAGCAGTCACCCCACCCGGCCTCGAACCCGGGTCTACGGGGTACCAAACATGCGACTTTGACCGCGACACGAAAGAGCCAGGCTCGTTGGTATGGCAGTCAGAGCGCATACTCAACCGTAGTGACAGCACTCCGTCACACTGCCCTCCCCTTCGGGAAGCGCGCCCATGCGCTTCACGCACCAAGGCGTCCCTCACGCATTCCCCTGCCATACTTCTCCCATCCCAGGCTGCCCCACTCACTCGTGCTTCACCCATCTCTGGGGTCCCTCACGCTGGGGTCAACCTAACCTGGGGGTCCCTCATACGGCTCACACACCGGGCACGCCTCCGATGGCCTCGGTGGCCAGCCATCCCACTGCTGACACCATTTGTAGCAAAGGGCGAGAGCAGTCACCTCACCCGGCCTTGAACCCGGGTCTACAGGGTACCAAACATGCGACTTTGACCGCGACGCCAATCCTCTTAGAGGTGTGTGTGTGTGTTTGTATTTGTATGTGTGTGATAGTGTGTGTGTGTGTGTGTGTGTGTGTGTGTGTGTGTGTGTGTGTATGTGTATGCACATGTGAATGTGAGTCTGAGTGTGAATGCGTGTATGAGTGAGTCTGTGTGTGTTTGTGTATGTATGTGAGCCTATATCTGTGAATATGTGTGTATGCATGCGTGTGTGTGTATATGTGTGAGTCTGTAGGGGTGCGTGTGTGTATGTGTGTATGTGAGTGTGTATGTGTGTGTGTATGTGTGTGTGGGTGTGTATGTGTGTGTGTCTCTGTGAGTGTATGTGTGTATAATGTGTGTGTATGTGTGTGTGTCTCTGTGAGTGTATGTGTGTATAATGTGTGTGTGTGTGTGTGTGTGTCTCTGAGTGTATGTGTGTATAATGTGTGTGTAGGTGTGTATGTGTGTGTGTCTCTGTGAGTGTATGTGTGTATAATGTGTGTGTGTCTCTGTGAGTGTATGTGTGTATAATGTGTGTGTATGTGTGTGTGTCTCTGTGAGTGTATGTGTGTATATTGTGTGTGTATGTGTGTGTGTCTCTGTGAGTGTATGTGTGTATAATGTGTGTGTATGTGTGTGTGTCTCTGTGAGTGTATGTGTGTATAATGTGTGTGTATGTGTGTATAATGTGTGTGTATGTGTGTGTGTCTGTGAGTGTATGTGTGGGTGTGTATGTGTGTGTGTCTCTGTGAGTGTATGTGTGTATAATGTGTATGTGTGTGTGTCTCTGTGAGTGTATGTGTGTATAATGTGTGTGTGTGTGTGTGTGTGTGTGTGTGTCTCTGTGAGTGTATGTGTGTATAATGTGTGTGTGTGTGTATGTGAGTGTGTATGTGTGTATATGTGTGTGTGTGTGTGTGTGTATGTGAGTGTGTATGTGTGTATAATGTGTGTGTATGTGTATGTGTGTGTGTCTCTGTGAGTGTATGTGTGTATAATGTGTGTGTGTGTATGTAATGTGTGCAGCTCTGTTCTCTCTCTGAGCTCATTCCTCATGCACAGTGTGTCCTCCTTCAGTCACGAGAGCGGCCGGACTCCTCTCGAACTCTGCACTCTGAGCAGGATGAATACAGAGAGGCGTGTGCTTAACACACCGGCCCTTATCTCTCGCAGCTCAACCAGAGCAGCAGCCAACAGCACGCAGCACCCGCTCTCCCACTGCACTGCAAACACAGACCTCACAGAGTCACACGCTGAAGCGCGGTGCTAGCACCTCACTCTTACACACGCTGAAACGCTACGCTAACACCGCACTCTTACACACTCTTCTCAGTTACACAGACAGGCTGCCTGCACTCTGAACGGCCCATATTATCTGTAGCGATGAGATGGAAGGGTCCTATGGGGTTTCAGTGCTGGGATTTGATTGGACAGGACAGGGAGGCTTCACGAAGGAGGCTTCACACCATAATGGGAGAAGTGTCCATGTGCTGTCAATCACTGACATGTCTGAGCAAGTCGGAAGACTGTGCACTCCATACGACAGCAGCATGAAGGGCTCAAATCAGGCCAGTGACAACACATCCTGGCTGAAGCTCTTCTGTGGTTCATGAGGCCTCATTCTGCCTCATTCCCATTCACCGCTAGCACTAGGTAAGCATCACATAATACATTACATTCTTGTCATTTATCAGATGCTCTCAACCGCTCTTACATAGGTTATAGTTTTTACATGTTTTCCATATTGGATGGATATTTAATGAGGCAATTGTGGGTTATGTACCTTTCCCAAGCAGTGCCCCAGTGGGGAATCGAGCCAGCAACCTCCCGGTTACAAGCCCTGCTCATCAACACTATGCTACACTGCCACCCTATACATATCTCTATGGGCTAAACTATAATATTGATCAACAAATCAAGCTGTTCCGACGAATCAACCCTCCAACAGTGCTTTCAATGTCAAGGTCCTGTAAAAATCCATCAGCATGAGCAGGTTACAGAACGCAAGTAAAGCCATAAGCTCAACCACTGATTAAGGCCTCATTTTCAGCATACCGTCCCAAATACCAACATTCCTACCGAATGACGTCATTCATAAGGAGGATAAATTTACACACAACCCGTGACACAAGCAAACAGGTCATCTTTACAAAAACCAACGTACAGAGTGAGGCAGCAGGGCCTAAAGCCCACACAGTCACAGGGAGAGCAGATCTTCCATATCCACTCTGCTGGGTGGTGAAGACTGACGTGAAGACTGAAGTGTGTACTGTAATTTCCGCCACAGTATGAGTACGGCCAGTCACAATAAACATGAATTAACCGCAGGGTTCATTTGGGGGGGCTGAGGAGGGGGGGCACCAAGACCTGTGAAAGCCCAGCTTGTGTACCCACCCTTTGCCCACCCCCCTCTCACACACACAGACACACAGACACACAGACACACACACACACACACACACACACACACACACACACTCCCACCATGCCAGCAGATCAGCAGCAAATATCAGATATCTCCTTCAGATATAACTCCAGGGTCTTACAGCAGCCAAAAGCTCTTTAACTCAGCAAGTGATTAAGCACTGCGGTGATAACCAGACAGGTTCCGGGTGAGAGCGGACAAAATATTATTACAGGCAGCCTAGGTGCGCTTTCCAAAAGCACAAATCAGTGCCACCGCCATTTAGCTTGTGTGTCTAAGTGGAGCCTCCAGCCAGAGAAAGCCAGCCAGTGAGTATGTGAAAGCAAATCTCATGGGAGTTGTCTGCAGAACACAGAGAGAAACACACCAGGTAAATGGGCTCATAGAAGGTGAAACACATAGTGGTGCGGAGCAGGGCTCATAACCTAAGGGTTGCCGGTTCGATTCCCCACAGGGGAACTGCTTCTGTACCCTTGGGGAAGGTACTTAACCCACAGTTGCCTCAGTACATATCCAGGTGTGTAAATGGATAGAACTGTAACCTATATAAATCACTCTGGATAAGAGTGTCTGCTAAATGACAATAATGTACTGTAATGTAAATACAGGACTGTGCATTTGCTTGTTTTCAATGGTTGATGCCATGCAGAATCAAATTATTCAGTTCTCTGCATCATGAAGTGTGCAAACAGGGAATAAATGGCAATAAAGTATAGCCATAAAACATCAATAAAGTACAGCCACTCCTACTGCTACTTACAGTGCCTTACAGATAATGATTGTGTGTTTAAGTGTGGGATGGTTCTTTTTTGTATGTTTTTATTTTAAATCAGCCAGAGGCAGTATCAAGACTTCTCAATGCAAATGTAATGTTTCCAGCTGCATTCAAACCTAAGCATATTCTCTGTTTAAACAGGTAGATATTTGACACACTTGCTCAAGGGCAAAAAAATGGGTGTGGTGTGCCTGGGGAATCAAACCAACAACCTTCTGGTCGTAAGCCCAGATCCTTCAACAAAGTGCAGTGCTGCCACACCGCAGAGTGGTAGTAGCCTAACGTTCCCTCCACATCCAGGAAGCTTTTCCCTGATTTTTCACGCTCGCTGGCTGCTTATTTTCCCCCAAAGCATGTGCTGGTACACAAAGCTATAATTGGTAACACCTTCATCCCAGTACCTTTAGTTCAGACCTTTGGGGGAATAAAAGGACTGAGACGTATCTATTTATTAAATCGCAGCCCTTGTGGATAGACTGCATTGTTCCCTCTCTGTCTCGTGGGCCCAGAACTGTGTCCTGGAATGGAACCGATTCCAAACAGAGATACAAAACTTTTTATTTAATGAAGTGCGAAATCTTTGCACACATTACACCACAAGAGATGTCTGCCACCCTTAAAGCAGACTGCTGAAGGTTTTGCTAGAACACAAACACTCCGTGAATATAGGTTAGCTTTACCAGAGCAAAATCCTACTTAAAATTATTTTGTTGCCTTCAGCCAAAGCATAAAAAATTTATGCTTATGCAGAGACTGAGACTGAGACCAAAACTCTTGTTACTCCCTCAGAGAGGACACACATGGAGCTGTTTAAGTTCAGAATAAGATCCAAACGGAGCTGTTTATGTTCAGAACAAGACCCTGATAGTGCTCTTTAAGTTAAGAACAGGAATCTAACGGAGCTCTTTAAGAGCCGGACACTGATAGAGCTTTTTGAGTTGCACTAATGAAACTTACGTTCTGACTGAGCAATCCTTTTGAGCTGAGACACAGAACCCTGCTGTAAAACAAAGCACCCAGATAAAAGATGAAGATCTCCAAGGGTAGCTATGATAGGACCTGCCTCCCCCACCACGAGATGATGTTTACATCTCCACAATGAGCACCACACCTGCGTGGATTTGGTTTGCCGGTTTTTCACAGGTGGAAGATTGGAGTGTTTTTGGGGTGTCGGTCTGTGTGGGGGTGCTGGGTGCACACAAACACCGCGCTCTGAATGAAAGGAGATGAAGGCAGAAACAAAGAGCCAATCACACTTTCTGAAAGTGTTTAGCACACCTTTCGTTCTTTCTGAAAACTGCTTAGCCCTCTCCCTGCCCCTGGCCTGCTGTGCGCTGTACCTCCCTTTACAGTAAAACTCCTCAGAGAGCCAATCCAACACAAAAACAATCACCTCTCTGCTACCAAGGGGCAGGCACAGCACTTAACAAGGTTTGCAACACTGCCACACTGATTCAGGGCAGGCAGAACCCTCTGAGCCTCCAACAAAACATCTTTCACCTAACGCCACAAGAGACAGATCCCACTTCAAACAGCAAAGTGCTAAAACACACAGATAAACTAGGCTGTGGAGTGAAAGTGCAAAAATATACACACAAACTAGTTTGCAGAAAGCAAAGTGCTAAAATAAAGAATCACTCTTATGTAAGCATACCTAATAAAAAAGAAAATAACTGATGTGAACTCAGAATCAGTACTGACTGAATGCAAATCTGCAAGCATGGTTAAGCGAGAACAAAACGTACATGATATAAAATTCAAAGTTTTTTCATCCTCTTCATAGATAAAATAATTTGATATAGGAAAGTACAAAAGGCCCCAAGTGCAAATGAGTTATAATGTTTTAGACCATGGGCGTTCTTCCAGTTCTCCCAATGGCAGGAACCCCAGCTCTTGATCAAGTTAATTATCTCATCCATTCCCCTCTACAGCACCCTGCCACATTCCTGGATACCATTAATCAGTCTTCAATCCCAGCGCTGTCAGAATGGACCTGGTAATTTCTTTACATCGTTTTGCTGACTATTCTGAAGTGACCTCACAAAGAGGCACACAGAGAGAGAGGTCATAATGCAACTGCACACAGGGCCACCACTGATGCTGCATGTTCCTTGGTGACCTCACAAAGAGGCACAGTGACATCATAATGCAACTGCACGCAGGGCCACCACTGATGCTGCATGTTCCTTGGTGACCTCACAAAGAGGCACAGTGACATCATAATGCAACTGCACGCAGGGCCACCACTGATGCTGCATGTTCCTTGGTGACCTCACAAAGAGGCACAGTGACATCATACTGCCACTGCACAGGGCCAGTACTGTCTCTGACTCTGTCCCACGGTGACCTCACAAAGATACTGTTAAGTCATAATGCAAATGTATACACTAACAGTTGTCATTTAGTCCAACTGGAGTGAAGACTGACCATACCTTCTATAATATACAAATGTAATACACTGAACAACTATCAAGCCTGAGCCAAATGTCTGTCAATATGTCCTCCTTAGAAATGATAGCAATGACAAGTATTGATAACTATGCATCTGTAAGATGTAAATAAACAAAGCAGTAATGGGAACAAAACACCTTGCTGCTCCATGAATTTATCACATGCAGCCAAGATGTTCTCACAAAATTAGACAGTGCAACAATGCTTTCTGCATCAACAGACAAAATCATTCATATGCGTCACCAAAGAAAACACTTACTGAATTCCCTCCTGCTAAGAGTTGATTACTGTACATGTGTAGAAGGCACCTATGATTCAAAGGTAGCCCACATTGTAAAAGCAATGATGAGTTTTACTCTGCTACCGCTAACTTGACACAAGAATGCAATGACTCAATCAAGGAAAACACAACAACACAACTGCTTGATATGTTTCCCCTACGTAAGAGTGTATTAATCGAGAACAGGCCATTTATGTATACATAGCTCCTCTATTTCTCGGGTGTATATAGCGCTGTGTTGAGTGTCCTCATGAACGCTCTAAGCTGCTCCGCTCTCTCCGTTGAGTGTCCCAGGTTAAGATATTCCATGCCTTCCATTGCCTTAATTACATGAATCCACATGTGAAATAAATTCCTCCCTCGTCAGTGTTAAATTTACTTTTGACTGGCTTCCACCTATGGCTGACAGAACATTATCTGAAATAGCTTCAAGAATCTTGAAATCCTTAAAACCTGAAATCATAAATATCACCCCCACGAGCCTCCTTTATTTGAACATGTAAGCACAGGCTTATATTATATTCCTGATATCCTGGGACGGGTCTTGCTGCCCCTCTTGTTGCTTTTGCACTGAATGGGAGGGGAATGCAGTTTCCGGGTGTCCCCTGTGAGAGTGAGGAGCAGTACTCACGGTCAGCAGCGTAATCCGACACCGTGGGCGTGGCCGAGGCTGCCTCCCCACCCCCTTCCGCCTGTTCGGTCGCCACGGCAGCCGCTCCGTTTTTGTCCTGCCGGGCCTTCCGGACCAGCGCCGCGAGCGGGTGATCTGGGTCCATGACCTGCAGAGGCTGCAGCACAGAGTGTCAGCATCACACAGCGCCTCTGGGACATTCCTTTACCATTAGCTGTGTAGCGCAGCGCAGAGTGAGAGTCTCATACTAAGGGATGCAGCGGAGCTGATCAGCCTGGCTCCAGTTTACATTACGTTACATCACATTACTGTTATTTAGCAGACGCTTGTAACCACACAGACTTACACAGTTTTTTACATGTTATCCATTTATTCAGTGAGATATATACTGCGACAATTTGGGTCGAGCACATTTTGGTTACAAGTTCTGCTATTTACCACTACACCACACCGCCGCCTGAATTTACAATCAGAATTTACAGCCAGATGGGCCATCAACCTTGCAGCTGTCCGGGCAATGTTTGTGCTCTTCACTGGAATAGTCTCAGCCTATCTTTTTTCCATATGAGAAAAACTGGAACATTTAAGCAGAAAACTGAATTTTTAAACAGAGATTTTTTTGTCATTACCGGCGTAAACTGACAGGACGCAACCCCTGCCCCTTGTAAAATACTCTGAAACTTGACTGAAGTTTATCTTTAGCCAGAACAAAAGAAGGGGGAAAAAACATTTTGAAGTCGGCTGCTTTAGTGTGAGGCCTAATTATGCCAGGAAGCATAACTACAGGAATATGTTATCCATTTAACAGTGCGTTGCTTTTGAACATTTCCACCTGTCAAATGGTTTAAAAACAACAAAAAAAAAAACACTTACTCACTACTGTGCTAAAAACACAACTTCACGCTGAAAGCAGAGGAATTACAGTAAACCTCGGACCAATGTTTTTCAAAGAATGCTGTATCTTTGCACTATGTGAGAGGTGGATAAATGCAGGCAGGGGTGGGGGGCTGTACCTTCATAATCTCCTCCAGCCGGGAACTCTTCTTGGTGGCAAACAGGCTGGGGTGGAGGTAGTTCCCATCGTCATCATCGTCGTCTGAATCGTCTGACTTGGATTCTGCCGGCACAGAAAAGGACCCCCCCCAAAAAGACTGTTCAAATGTGGGCTGTTTTCTCTTCAAGCTTTCTTAACCATAAGGACAGAACTAAAACTTGGCTGGATCACTCTCCCTCTCTAATTTGGCTGGTACTCAGAAGTCCCATGACATCACTGAACAAATCAAGGAGAAAATTTCACTATTTGCTTGCCTCTTTACATCTGAGGTTTCATCCGCTAAGTGCAGAGATAAAGTACTTTAGAAATACGACGAACCAGACGTGTTCCTTCCACTCAATGAAAGCATCACTCAAGAACGGGCAAGTCCGCAGTGGCTGCATCAAACATGACTGTACGAAAACCACCTCAAACGCACATGCGTGTGTTTGTGACTGACACCATTGTGCGATTCCACATCACCAGGGGCCCATGATTGGTCAAAAAGCTCTGCTTGATTTGCTTAAATAAGGTCTCCAATCAGGTGATGCTGCATCTACAGCCAGATACAGTCACCTCCCTGGATCTCCTGTTTGAATCTACTGCCAAACACTGTCACCTTCCTGGCTCTCCTATTTAAATCTATGGCCAAATACTGTCACCTTCCTGGGTGTCCTGTTTAAATCTACTGCCAAACACTGTCAACTTCTTGGGTCTCCTGTTTGAATCTACTGCCAAATATAGGCACCTTCCTGGTTCTCCTGTTTGAATCTACTGCCAAATATAGGCACCTTCCTGGGTCTCCTGTTTAAATCTACTGCCAAACACCGTCACCTTGTTGGGTCTCCTGTTTGAATCTACTGCCAAATATAGTCACCTTCCTGGGTCTCCTGTTTGGCCTCTGACGCGGCCGTGTACCGGCCCTCCTTCATGGCCCGTAGTATGTGCTTGTAGTAGGGGTTCAGGTAGTGGTCGAAGCGCAGGAAGTCGAACTGCGAGTTCCTTGACTGCTTGGCCTTCAGCACGATCTCGAACTGCGCCCCCTGCTTGCACACGAAGTTGGCCGTGCGCTCGATGATGGCGTGCATCTTGACGGTGGCCGGCTGGGGGAGGGACAGGAAGACAAACCCAGACAGTCAAAGGGGAACCCAATGCAGCTGCAGCTCTCTAATCTCTAAGGAAGCAGCTAATGTAGCAACACTGCAATGAAATCCCAGACCAGCAAAGAGTTTTTCTCCACTGTAACATATAAAAAATAATACATAACTTGCATATCACTTGCATGACTTGTCATTTATTTTATGTTTATCCTACAAATAGTTTCACAATGCGCTATGGACGCTGTAATCTAGTGACTGTGATTGTAGTTTGTGTGCACTTGGCTCCCCTTAGTTTCTAGGGTGTCTAGTCAAGTTGAACAAGTTAACCAACGGTAGGGCTTGAATAGTGTTATTCTCACACTCACTGGTCTGGAAGTATTGTTAGCCTGGTCTGACACTGTTACTCATTCAACTTGAATGGATACACTTCTGTTCTTTTGTGCTGTAATTTGCTCTGGATAAGAGCATCTGCTAAATGACTGTGATGTAATGTAATGTCATGTAATAAATGTAATGTAATAAAGGTTACACAAGTAAGAGTCCACAGTTTTTTTCTTTATAAAATGAATTTGCTTCAGACTTCGCATCCTATATGAGTTTTGGTAGAATCATTCTTTGCATGGTGAAGGGTTAAAGTACTAATATCAATCCTGAAAAGCAGCATTATTGTTAATATTTATCAGCGAGGAATACTGAACAATAAATAAGAGCACCACCGATGCTTCAGGCTTGCACTCGTAGTGTGATGTTAAACAGGCTGTAATTAATGGCATTCATAAGCCTTTAAGGCCACCTGCTGAACCTTTAGCTGCAGCCGCCTGAGTATTAACATGATTAATTATGCCATTTCTGCAAGTCCTAATGTACAAGCACGCCACTTCCATCCCTCCCAGTCCTGCTTCAGCCTGTGTTAACACTCTGCCTTCTCAGTAAAAAAAAAAAAAAGTGAAAAATATTTTCATAATTCATCACAGAAGTCTAAAGAACATAAGCAGCTGCGGTGATTGGGTGTGTCAGCTTGGCAGCTGCTTGGGTTATTACCCAAAGCCCATTATGAGACCTGCAGATAAGATCAAAGAGTGGGTTTAAACTTCAGCAGGCCGGATCCCTGCAGGGGGGGGGGGTTCGGCAAGTCCCAGGGAGTCTGGGATTGGGAATGGCAAAGCGGTGAGGAGCTAAAAGACATGAGTCAAGGTCGGGGGTTTCCTACGGCTAGCCGGACAGTGGGGAGGGGCTCAGAAAGGCTAGGACAGTCACACAGGGATGTCCCTAACACAGGATGAAGCTCACTCTGGCTGTCTTAAGTAGACGCAGTGATGCATCCTGGGTAATTTACACAGGATGGAGTAAAGTAGAGAGATGAGCAAAAGGAAAGTCCTAGAAATTTAATGGAAAAAACCACAGAGGTGTTTCATATAATTCAGATAGACTACTCATGACTCACTTTTATAATTAATAATTCAACTTTTAATTTACCAGAGAGGTCAATTGCAAAGTAGTTCTAATTTACAATTACGACTGGACAAATAACCAAATTGAGTTAGGATAGAAAAGAATATGTCTAACAACCCTACAAGGCTCACTTTCAAATTGTTGAAGCAACTTACAGAAACAAGACAGATTAGTCTTTTTAGTATTTATCATGGGCCAGCTCCAGATATTTGCTCTGACACTGGTCTGTGAAACTGAAGGTAGAAGTAGAGTGGAAGTCACCTATCTCTACTAAGCAGAATATCTCTGATGATGGCAATGTCCCTATACTCATATTTAAGTCCTAGACTCAAATCTGAAGTCAGTAAAAGATGTGGTCTTTGTACATCATCTACAGGCTGCAGAAGGCAAATAAAAGTTAAGTCTTCAGTCAATAAAGTTTCTGATAACACAGAGGATATGACATCAAAGGAGAACACCCACATCCTAGCTCCTGGGTGCTAGCTGAAGCAGGATAAGTAGCACAAGGAGAATGAGCACATCCTGGTTGCTGACTGAAACAGGATATGACATCAAAGGAGGAAGTATGCGCTGGCTCCCAGCCGATGAGGGAAGGGTGAGATGAATGAGAGAAATGGGAGGGGTGCTGTCGAACTCACCAGCTCCACATCAGGAGGTACGACCAGGCCAGGGGGGGCCACAAAGGGCTCCTCACTCTCCTGGGGCTCCGGCTCTTCCTCTGAGGATGAAGAACAGAACATCCCAAACGCATGTCAACGACAAGATCTCTCCCTCCCCCACCATCCCCCCGCAGGACAAAACACACAGCCTGTTAGAGACAGAACCACCTTCATACCCAGCACCACCCTCTGCAGAATCAGACACACACGGCTCGTTACAGACAGATGCAGTCCCTCCCCTCCCCTACGCCCACTCAGAGCCCAATCCACCCGGACAGCTAGAGCCACTTTACACTTCAGCTTCTTTCACCCAAAACTCTCCATGAGGTGTCAGGGCCCCCACCTCTCCACACTTACAAAAGCCCCTCTGTGCGTGAACCCAACAGGACAGGTCACCTGGACGTGACATTAAAAGACCACAGTGCCTTTGACGCAGGTACTGTGATGCAGATACGTGTCTTAACTGGGCACCTTGTGAAGGTCAACAGAGGCCACCCCATTTGGGCTGATTAAATCTCCGCACCAAGCCCATCACCCCCCGCCACATCAGGATGTCATCTCACGCCAACTTCCCTCCCGATTTCTGCCCCTTTCACTTTAACGGGACAGGGCCAATATTCCTTTCATTGCTGACAAAACCTACCAGGGCTGGCGACAGACCGACTTGAACCACCATCACAATCGAAGGACAATATAATGAATTGCGAGCGCCTTCACTGGCCAACTGTAGTTTCAGCAGGGATTGTGCTGAGGTGAACGGACCGTGACCCATGACGACACCCTTTAAAAACAGCACTGCAGCCGCAGAGCACAATCCCCCCCCCACCCCTGTATTTTGGTATTTATTATTTGAGCCTACAGGAGCACAGACGACTCCCTGCTCGCCAGTTTCGGCTCGCCCTTGCTGTTCCAGCTCAGATGAGCGGCTGTGTGGGCCGGGGGCCGTTCACGCCAGGACCCTCGAGTCCGCCAGGGCCACTGCCGCACTGACGGATGGGCCTGTCTGGCAAATCTGTCAGCAAACGGCCCACTTCCAGGCAGGCAGCTGAACGGTAACACGATGCTAAAACCCTGAGGCAGACTGACCACAGAGGCACAACACGGCCCTTTTGCTTTTTTTTTTTTAAACTTAACGGCATAAAATGGCGGACTGTTTGGCTCGGGGGGAATCTTAGCTTAAGAGTGACTGTATTTAATCCATTTAAGGTCATCACCCCCTGTCCCAACCCAAATTTCAAATCGCAGTAAACTAAAACAGCAAAAGATAAAACAAAAACAAAACAAAAAACCCTGAATTCACCCTGTAGTAACAAATGAAGCTGAATATTAAATTAAATCCAATTTCATCAGATGCGGCCTAATTTACATGATGCCGAAACAGTGCACTTAAATGGTGTATTTAAACAAACTGACCAACAGGGTGCAAAGACATGAAACAGGAAATTTTTGACTTCGCCTGAACTTTACAGGATGATCAGAGAGAATTCTGCCTCATGCACATCTGAGAATGGCATATTAGTTTCTTCTAATCCTCCCGTGCGCATTTTGCGACAGCCCAAATTGCCTATCTACTGTGCAATTTCCCTCCCCGTCAGAAAATGGTATCATTAAACTCATGTTTAAAAGCTGGCTGACAGCACCTGCAAAGCTCTCCAGTCATTTTGCTGTTTGGACCTTTAGCATCTAAGCTGACCAGCTGTAAGTATGATTAAAGGATGCAGGCGTATGGAAGCGACAGGCTGGCTTCCTCTATCACAACAAAGACGATGACAAGAAGCAACACACGAGGGCCACACGAACCACTCCCTGCAAACAAATCCCTTCTAATGGAAATAACACTAGAGACAATTTAAACTAGTGTATTTTCATTTGACTGAGTGTAAAAAATAATAACTAAATATATAAAAATTAGAACACCTGACGACAGGTCACCCTCCCCATCCTTGAAAGCATGAAAATCGTAAAAACATGAGAGTGAGCACACACTTTTCTACTACTACTACACTAATCAGAAGGCTATTTATTGTGCATGTGCATGCCCGTGTGCACTCCAGGTAGAGGGTGAGCAAACACAGTACTCAAAAGGCCATTTACTGTGCGTGCATGAGTGCAGGTGCATGCTGGGTAAATTGTGCTCCAGACTCCCTCTCTCATCTCCGCATCCCCCGCTCTCTCGAGGACGCGGCCCCGCCCTCCGGCCCCGCCCGCCCGCAGGGTCACTCACCCGTCTCCTTGGAGACGTCCTCCTCCTCGGTGGGCTGGGAGGGGTCGTAGTAGTCAGCGCTGTAGCGGTAGCCCACGGCGTTGTAGGTGCCCTCGTCCGCCAGAGCCTCGCTCAGACGCCTGTACTCCTCCTCTGCAGACACGGGAGCGGGAGGGGGTTTACCACTGCTTCCATCAGCTACAGCAAACACACACACACACACGCACGCACACGCGCGCACACACACACACACACGCACGCACGCACGCACACACGCACACACGCACACACACATACACACACACGCACGCACACATGCGCACGCACACATACACACACACACACACACATAAACATACATACACACACATACACACACACACACACACACATAAACATACATACACACACATACACACACTCACACACACGCACACACACACATACATACACACACACAAACATATATACACACACGCGCACACACATACACACACACACAAACATACACACACACACACGCACATGCGCACGCACACACATACACACACACACACACATAAACATACATACACACACGCACACACCACACTTTCACTGGAGCCACAGGGCAGCAGATGTGAAACACTCTGAAAGGCACTGGGGCTGGCTCTGTTAGGGTCGGGGTAACAGACTTATCACATGCCCACATTCAGTGTTTCCTTTTGCCTCTCTCATCTGGCATGTGCTGCTGCCATCATTATGCAGCTTGCTCCCTTTTCAGGTAAGCAGGAAAAAGTGAACCACTTAAGAGAAGGAGCAGAGAAAAAGACCATGATGCAAAAGTGAACTGGCCTGAGACACTGGCGAGAGATGCCGTTTGGTTTGGAGTATAGAAATTCTTCTTTATGTGTCATGAGAATGGTAGTCTGTGTACGCAGGGGCTATAATCTTGATTCTCTAGATTCAAGCCTCAGTGAAAAATACATGTTAAATGGTAACTGTGAGGTAAAATACTGTTTTATGGAGGAAAGACCACGCACACATGGAAATGCTGTTATGTAGAACCACGCAAGACAGCACTTTCTGTAGTCTGCCAATCAGTCCTAGTCACTGTGAAACCCCAACTGGGGTGGAGAGGAGAACGGGCCAAAGCCTTGTGCACATGCAGAGACCGCTACCACAGCATCCCTACTCCCCTACGACAAATGCACCAGTGAGATGAAAAACGTGGCCATTTTGGGAGGCTGTCTCCCTGCACATGCACGCGTGAGGCACCCGGGTCTGTGGCACGGTAGGCGCCCGGTGTGGCATACCTTGCCTGGCCTCCTCCTCCAGCAGGTCAGTGTGGAGGGCCAGATACCTCTCCTCGTCGCACAGAGCCTCGATCCTGGCCTCCTCCTCTGACAGCTGGTAGGCACGGTTCCAGGACCCGGCGTCGTACTCCGACAGGTCATGCAAATGACCGCGCCCGTCGTACCTGCAAGACGAAGCGGAGGATTAGAGCGAAAGGGAAGCCAACCGGGAGGGGTCCACACAACACATACTTACCCTCACTGGCAACCTTCAAAAAACAGAGGGGGGTTTTCTGTTGTATATACCAAAGAAAAAAAAAACGCTACTTCAATTTACGAGTGACACTCAAAAGGAAGTACAACAATATTGGAACAGACAGAGAAATCCCTGGGAAGCGCAAGACAGAAAGCTTTAATGAAGAACTCCAGATGTTTACAGTACAACAATCTGTAAATATGAGGGTTTACAGCTGTGTCTGCTTTTAAAACTGACTTTAACAAAAAAAAAATCTCTTTCCCTTCAGTGTTTTTAAGGAACAACCCTGCATGAAAAAAACTCTCCTCTTACCTTACATGGTTCAATCAACCATTCCAACTTTTTTTTTCCCCTGTTACAGTTGAGACAACTGATATAATTCCTTCTACAAGTTTAAAAAAAAAATACATCCACACAAGCCCGAGCACATAAATACCTATCCGTAAGAACCAAACGGACGAAATTTTCCTGCGTTTTCCTCCGTTATTCCACCTCTCAGTTCCAGAGGTCTTCGGCAAAAGAGAGAAGCGGACGCTGGGGAGTGGCAATCGGGGCCTGGCAGTACCCCTTGCCTTATTTGCTGAGGAAATAAGGTCTGGATTATGTGATAGAGAGACATACATACACATTGGAAACAGGAAAACAGGAGCATGCGGATTAAGATGGCTCACTGCACCTCCAAGAGCCAACAAATACAGCGTTCAGCTTTTAATTCCGCCCGTCTTTGAAGGAAATGATGCACAACGGGGTTACGATTTAAGGTCGCTTTTATTTGGTTCAGTCCCGAGGAAGCTGTTTTTTCCACATGTCATTTTAAAAAGACTGCCAACAATGCTCCGAAGCCTGTAAGGAGGACTCATTAGGAAATGAAACAGAATAAAACATTGAGGTATTTGAGGAAGGAAAAAAGCATGAACAGTAGTGTTGTAACCAGACGGCGATGGAAATGAACCATCTTAATTTACAATTTCGATTTACAGTTGGAATTTGCTCTGGGTCACGTGTCAACAAAAACCCAAAATGTTATTGTAGGTTACAAGCGAGACGCACCATCAGCAGCTGGTACGCCTTCCCCGGATGAAAAGGGGGCGGAGGTGGGGGTGCAAGGCCGCACATCCACCTGTTTATATCTCATGATTCACCTGTGCCTGCACAGCGGAGCAGCTGGCTGTTCAGCTACCCACCCACAGCGCACACAGATCTAGCTGCCCGAAGGACGCAAACTAAACCTGGTGCGGGTTATCTGCGCATGAATCAAGCCAAAGCCTTTAGGTCAAATTGTTGACGTTACCCGAGCAAATTCTTCTAACGTGTCAAGATGCAGGGCCTCTCACAGCTGTGCGTGGCAACAGCCGATGCGAAATCTTGGGGCCTCTTCTAGAATTCAAAGCCTGTTCAACCGAGATTTTAACTGCAATACAGTAGCTAGGCTTGCACCCGCAGAGCCCAGTTTGGTAGCATGAGACTGCGCAGAACTGAAGAAGGGACACTGCATCTTGAACTGACGCTGACGTTAGCTAGCTAGCAAACTAGTCCTGGACATACTGCAGCGCACCTTCGGCTCAGTTAAAAGCCCAATGCGAGACACTGTTACTAAACGTTTGGCCAACGTTTGCTTTTTTTCTGTTTGTGTTTCACATAAACACATTTCGACATTTATAGAACGGCTTCTGTTAAAAGAAAAATCCAAGGGGGGGTTCCTTCGGAAGACAAAGTTGGTTAGGTAACGTTTCCCCTTTGGGTTTGTTTAACCGACCTATCGATCGTGATGTTCTTGTCCCCCATCCATGGGATAAGGTGTTTGCCCTGTTCGTGGTAGAGCGCCCGCTCATCGTCCCGGAACAGCTTGCAGGCGTAGCCGAAAACCAGGAGCTCGCTGTATTTACCGCCGTCGCCCTCCGTCGCCGCTCTGCCGTGCTCCTTCTTGCCTCCGCCGCGCCGATACATCCCAAAGCGGACGCAGAAATAAACCTAACTTTTCGGGGCAAAATAAGAATTACGAACGGTTTTCTCCGTCTCTCATTTACAAGGAGAAAACGAATAAAGTTGTACAACAAACATGTTTTACTGGTACCAAATTCAGACGCTCACACGGTCAACATGGCCGATTAGGTAAATGTAACAACAGCGATCGCATTCGCAGATTCGATTATTCAGAACACTTTTATTGTATAAACACATTTTCCCAAATCGGTCCTTTAAATGTGTTTAAGAATAACATGTTCAATCTTAGAAAAGTACCTGTTTTAAAAGTACATGTGTCTGCTAGTTCATTTTTTAAAAAAATACAGCAGTCGAATATGCATGTCGAATGTACTACGACGAAAGTAAACCGTTCAGTCTGAAGTGCGACGCACACTCAACAATCGATTAACAGCAGCTAAGCGAAGCACGCACATTGGATTGTTTATTTATTGTTTATTATAAATGGGGGGGGGGACGGAAAGCAAACCATAAAAATGTATTCAAAACCTATAAATGTTTGTTTCTACTCAATTTATCAGGTCAAAATAATGCAGAAAAACCTACTGAAACAAAATTACATCACTCTTGTTGGCATGTCCATCAGCTGGAGCTCTGACATTAAATCATTTAGGAATATGTCATTGAAGCAGTGTAAAATATCACAGTAAAAGTAAAGGATCAACACTGGGCCATCAATAATGCGTGCCAGACTTCAAGACCTGTCCAGATATTTCCAGCCTCAGAGCCTTCAAGTGAATGTACAGTTGGTGTATATTGATATTGTAGCCTTGTTATTCTTGTTTTTCAATGAAATATGAGTGGAATAGCTTCAGGCAGGGTTTAGGGAGGCAGTTGAACTTCAGTGATTGATGTTGTGTGACTGATTACAATAACTCTCAGCGCAGAAAAATATTTGGGAATCCATTTAAAATCATGAATTTGCAGAATTTCACAGAGGAGGTTATAAGCCTGATGTGACAGTCAATACTGAGCAAAAAAGTCAGCAAATCTGAAATGGCAAATGTCTTTGTTCCAAAGGTCATAAACACACAAAAGGTCATGTTATTTTCCCAATTTTATGGCACAATGAGTAAATTCTATTACTATCATCTTTGTGAATGTCTCTGTTTTTGGTCTGAGGCACTCTATTCAGTCAAACTGCATTTTGCCTTTTCCTTGACTTTAATCAACAAATTTAATTTAGTGTATTTTTTTTAAAATCATTTTGTATATTTTACATTTATTTCTGGCATCAATAAACTGACTTAGTTCAATTTATTTTCAAAGCCAAGGATGCAATGCAGTTTAGTGCAGTCTAGAGCAAGAATGGAATTTCTTCTGAGGAACAGTACACATTGAGAAGTTGAACTGTCCGAGCACACACGCATGAGTTGGAAGAGAAGCAAAAAAAAAAAAAAGAATAGAACAAGAGATGTAAACTTGCAAAGGACCAGATTGCAGTTAATAGTACCTCGTTGCAGCTATGCACCTTGTTAAAAATTTCTCTCTTTACCTGTTTTCCTTGTTGAGTGTGGGATACAGAACAAGCTTCTGAGCTTTTTTTCAAATTTTTTTTCAAATTTCTTTACTATTGTTGAGTGTGGAGACTTGAGAAGTACACTGTCTATAGCAGTGCTATACTTGTCTGCAGTTGTATCTTTCAGATTGCTGCTTTTTTAACCTTAATGAAGACTTTCAGTTCACCCTTGTTTAATGGTTATTCTATCTTTGTTGAAGAGGGATTGAAGTTGCATACCAATTAAGTAATGCTATAAAAGGAATGAGTTCTGATTTAATTTAAAGTAACAGATCCTTTTGGGGCTATACTCTATATATACATTTTAAGGTTAACTATGCTTAATAAAACTGTAGTGGAGGTGGGGCAATAAAAGACCTAGATTCAATCACTGAAATGAAAGAAACACATCACACGTCATACACATATACATATAGACTATGTATGTTGGAAACATTCTAGATCTTAGGGTTACAATCCCACTGTTGTGCCATGTATGCAGTTTAACAAATGTTAATTAGGGCAGCTTTCTGGACATTGATACATTTTAGTGAAGCGAATTTCATCTGAGTACCTCCTCCTGAAACTCTCTCTCTGTTTGGTCCACACTGTGACTCATTCTGCCGAGGTACATTTTCATAAGTTCCTGCCAGCGTGTAAAATATAATTTTCCATTATTAATACACCTGCTTGACATTTTCGTGTAGTTATTTTTCGGTGGTCCGATCCAAATTGCGCGTGACCATTGGACGAAAAAAAAAAGGTCAAAGCGACAGCCTGCTGAGGACAGCACAGGAAATGTCAAGTGGGTTTTTTTTTGTTGAAGGGAAATTAAATTTACTCACATGAGTGTGCAGCGGAAATGGGGAACCTGATCGTGTTGGACAGCCTCATCCTTGTGCCGTTTTCTCCGATCTTCAGTTTAATCCTCCTCAGCTCAATCACCTGAGATAACTTGCACCCCCGACGCCAGCAGCAGGTGGACCGAAAGCTTTCAGGGTTTCGTTCTGAGCTCTTAATTCTTTGATCGGATCAGTTAGCCTTCCAAATGAATCTGGGCAAATCTGAATGGTGGTTGCATATTAAGCCATCCAGCTGTGTAATTATGAGTTTGAATGGTGCAAAAAAAAAAGAATCGTTTTAGGTACTCTGGCACCAGTGTAGCCCGCTCCTGCCCAAAACTGACTGCATTACCCTAGTGACCTCGGAGAGAACCACCTTCACAGATTCACCTCCACTAATTCAAATTTTGAATTTAATCTGCATGTCTGATTGACGCCAACTGACACCTTACCTTTGCTGAAACCAATTTCTGGTCATTATTTGATTCGGATCAGAATGAATTGCTTTTGTCTAAAAGGATTCATACACACTGCAGCAGGGGTTCATCACAAACCGTAGCCTGGCTCCAGCCTAAAATATTCAGCACGGTGAGTGTTTCATCTTTGGAGACTTTTGCAGTGTGTGAACACCAGTTTCAGGACACATTGCGCTGTCATCAAATATGTATTACCCTTCTTCAGTCCATGGCATTTCTTTCTTGGTCTTGATTTATCTCAAATTCTGAAATATAATCCTATGCCATCTCGATGGAGTATGCTTATTTTCAATTCTTTAATAACACTTTATTTTCCTGAAATTAAAAAAAAAATCAGAATGAACAGAATCTCATATGCATTTCTACTACTTATTGATAACTTATTTATGATGGGGGTGATCTTGAGAATGAGAATGATGATGTCATGTTTTTTAATGTATATGAAATGAAGGAGACCTTAGCTGGGCTGCTCTGCTCCAGTTGCCACGGTTACACCTGCATCTTGCCAGGTAACAGAAGTTCTGCTGGCCATCTCAGCATTTTCATTTGTGATCTTTCTAATGCCTGTGACAGGGGCAGGAAGCATCTTGTGAACTTCTCAGAGTCCCCTGGGGATGCCAGTTACAGTGGCCTGTGATGGACAATTAGTGCGGTGATGGTCTGACCTCCCCCACAGTAGCTGTCCTGATTGGCTGACAGCTGACATGAGCAGCCTGTTTTACCGTGTGTTATGGTGTTTGATAGTTTAGCATGTGTTGCAGCATCTGATGGTTTAGCATGCATTGCTGTGTCTGATGGTTTAGCATGAGTTGCAGTGTCTGATGGTTTAGCATGCGTTGGGGTGCCTCAGCTGCTGGATTGCTACCCACTTCGAGGCTCTCACAGCTAATTGGGTTTTCACCATCAGTCTGGTTGTTTCTGTTTCACCTGCACTGGCCACTGTTAACTTGGGTTTCTACCTTTGCCATCTGCCCCCCCATCCTACTCTGTAAGAATGGACTCTCCGGAGAAGTCAGAGTGAGGGGTGAGGTGGGCAGTGTCCTGTATGACACACCTCACCTTACACCACAACCCACACCCACAAATCTTATTCTATGCATCTGCCATAGAATATGCAATAATGTTTATTTTACATTTGCATTAGTGCTGTGTAATGTGCTGCGAATTTTGACATATTTTCTCATAAGTTTTGTTTTCTGCAAACGGCCTTGCAGGTATATCATGTTTTCAGCACACAGTCGGAAGAGGGGTTTGGAAAAGACATGCCTCCAGCATGCTTTGGAAACTAAAGACTACATTTTTCATGCATTTATCCTCCTCCTCTGCTTTCAGATGCTTCAGTTTGTTACATCGATTTGATTTAGATCACATTCTCTGATCTGATGTCACCTTCAGAACCAAAGCACTTGTTTCCTGTTGAAGAGCTTGATGATTTCAAACAGATATTCTTGAAATATGTAATGTCTATATTCCATATGCAAACGAGCAGAAATGATTGTCTGTCAGGGGAGCAACTGACAGACAACAGAGACGGCGAGGAGAAGACTTTAATGGGGACTGGTGTCAATTAGCATCCATGTATGCACGTTTATGAATATGTTATAGTCTCTAATCATGTTTTGATATTCAACTACCAGTGGGGCTCAGAGGAACTTGTGAGATAAGCTTGCTTGTGCAATGCTGAGGACCTCTGTGTGCACTAAATCCACACCACTCTCCAATGACAAATCCGCAGCTCTTTGAAAGGCTGTTTTGGAATGCCTCAAATGGCATGTGTTGGAAGCTCGTTCACCATGCTCTTTGAATGTACGTGCTTGTGTCATTTGCGATGAAGTGTCTGAGGTGATATTTAACCAGATTTTTATTAAAGAAGCTATGTGAATCATTGCACTGTGTTTGCCAGACTCATCTCACATCCTAAAGTGTTTAAAGGACTCATATCACATCCTAAAGTGAATAATACCTATTGGAGCAGGAGATCCCTGTAGCTCCACCCTACACACACATACAAACGTCATACTTACCCACACTATATACCTGCACACACACACACATACACACATACCCAAACACACACATGCATATACACTCACAAACAAAACATAGACTTACACACACACACACACGCCCTGTAGACACCTCATCTTGCCAGCCAGTCACCGGCATTAAGGACACCTTGCACCGGGGCCTGCTACATCGCAGAGGCTAGATTGAGTGTGCATTCTGCTGATAGCTTTTTTGTGATGTTGGAATACACAGTGTGCCCCTTCGCTTTAGGTGTCTTATCCTCACTGCCGGCCTATGGGATAGAGATAAGACACCGAAACATTTGGATAACGTGCAAGAAATGCGATCAGCTACTGTGGACGTGCCACAGGCGGAGGTTTTGCAAGACAGCAAAAAAACGCTTCCCTCATCGCTTTCCTTTCGGTTCTTTTTGAGTCCGGAAACATTTGTGTCCAAAATAGTTTGCAGATCACCCCAGCACCACTCCCTTTTCACTCCAGAAACGTCAAGCCTCACCACAGACTGCTTGTACTGTATATGTGGAGACATGGTCCTAGATGCATACAAACAATTCAACCGAGAGGAACAAACAAGCAGCAGTGTGTAAATGAGGGCAGTTAGGCAGGGTGCTGTCTGTATTTGTCAAGAAAGAAATCATATGCACAGAGATAAGAGGCAGGCTGGCAGAGAACTGTAGAGTACAGTACACAACCATTATTAATCTGCTTAGCTGACACCTGCAAGTGGGGCAGCTTACAGTTCATTCATTTCCACAGAAATTTTACAGAGGCAACTGAGGCAAAGCACCTTGTTCAAGGACACAGCTGCAGAGTCCTGCTTGAGGGGTTTGAACCCACAACCCTCTGGTTTCAAATTCAGTATCACTGAATGGCACCCTCTAGGTTCTGGAGATCTCAACCTGTCTGCGGTCTTCTGTGATGCAGTAATAGTCACTGAAAATGTAAAGAAAGGCAAAAACGTTTATAAATAGCGTAAAAAATACAATTTGATGACAATGCAAGGTGTGGAATGGTTGTGTGAGTCAAGCCTCCTGAACCTGACTGTGGGTGGAGCTGCTATACACTGTCAATCAAATGAGCGTCATTAATAGCACACGAAGGCTCCGCCCCTTTTCACAGACCCTCACCGCTCTGTCACCATTAACCTGGGGGTACAGCAGGGACAGAAGGCAGGGTATAACAATAAATCCTAAATGCTTTCGCTACCCATCAAAAGAGGGAAATGGGTGTTGCATGTATCAGGTATATACGCTATTTAACATTAACAGAAAATATTTCCAGCCTGTGGGTGTTTATCTATCAAAAGGTGTACAACAGAGCCATCAGAAGGGTATGCCAGAAAAGCATTATTATCAGGGCTGTTGCCTGGTGTTCAGTGATCACAGGTACTGGCTCTAGCCTGGTCTTTTAAAATGCATGGTGTGGATTCAATCAAAGTTTGCACCCCTGGCAACCCCCCAGGGTATGCCTGTGTACATCTTTCACTGTTAACCACCTTTCTTTATTCATCTCTCACCCCCTCCCAAACCCCACTTTTTTCTTCTCTCCCTCTTCCTTCATTTTCTCTCCACTCTGTCTCACCCTCTCTCTCTGTCTTCATCTGGCATTCTCATTTTTACCTCTTTTCTGCTCCTCTCTCTCCCTTTATCTCCTCTCTCTGTATCTGTCCCTCCATCACTCTTGCCTCTCTCTCACCCCTACCTTTCCTGCTTTCTCTCTCTCTCTCCCTCTGCCTCCCTCGCCATGTTTCCATCTGTCTCCCTGTTTATCCCTCTAGATCTTTCTCTCCATCACTCTTTCCTGCTCTCTCTTTATCTCTCCCTCTCTGTCCATTTTATACCCTCTAACTCCTCCCTATTTTTTCTCTTTCGATCTCTCCATCACTCTTTCCTGTCTCTCTCACTTTACGTCTTGCCTGCTCTCTCTCTCTCTCTCTCTCTCTCTCACATACACTTTCCATCCTTCCCTCACTTCCCTGCCACTCTGGTGCGAGTCCCTGCTGTGAGTATAGCGCCCCCTGCCTCCAGGCCCAGGCAGAAGAAGCCCGACAGCGCAAACAGCTCTCTTCAGAGGTGGCAAACAGCACAACTGGAAACCCGATTAAGCCATCTCAAACCGCAATCTCATTCAGAGAGAGGGCAAAGCAGGCAGAGGAGGAGATAGAATCCAACGATTGATAGATAACAGGCCTCCACACCTCAGAACAAACTGCTGCACTGTGCCGGGCAGAGCCCTTCATCTTACTGGCACCCAAAAAAGGGCTGGGCTCTGATTAAACTCCGGTGCCAGTGTTTCATTCCCCTCACTTTAAATAGATGGCATAAAAGACGGCGAATGCCCGCTTTCAGCTGTGCCAGTCTGCAGGTGAGTGGGAGAAATGACAGGCAGAAGATTTAGTGAAAAATAGTACTCTCTCCCGTTCTCACTCTCGGCTTTCTCCGAGAGGCACCTGAGAAGAATGATAAGTGAGCAGCACTCCCCGAGTCAAACTTAGGAAGCTGGAGGATACTTTTCTCAGTGTCAGCGATGCTTGGCCAGCCTGTTTTAGGATGACGGAGAACAAGACATGAGCCCATCTTCCTTTGCAGTGCATGATGGGAAAATTCTTCTCACAGGAAATGGTGACACATTTGCCTGTTACTCTGATACAGTTTGCTCTTGGAAAATAGCGCTGAAACCTAATTGTTTTGGCAATGAAAATAAGTTATCAGGAACATTACGGTGTTAAAATGATCAGGAAACAAGGTACCCATGCTTGCTTAGCACATGTTGCACCGCTCAGCAAACTTCCTGTGCACACAGACATCTCGAGAGAGGAAAACAGGAAACACTGAAATACTCACAGTCCCTTGGGTGTGAAAATAACCCAACAGCAGGAGAGACGTGTCTCTGTAAATGTTGTTTCATATTGTTTACCCCACACAAAAGCAGAGGATTAATCAGGCTTAAAGATGCCCCGGACTAATTTAACCGAGTTACAGTTAATTAACCCTCGGCTGTTATTCTTGCGCTGCTAATGAACTCTGCAGAGAGAGAATGGGTTTCCGCTAAAAGCAAACTTTTGTTTTTAAGTTGGAATTTTGTTGTAGTGACTACAAAAGCTGTGTGTTAAAACACATTCAAGGCATGTGTTCCACGCGAGATCTTCTCCCTGTGAAGCTGCACAGTGGCTTCAGGAGTGACTTTTTTGTTGAGACGACCCCAGGGTGCCGGGTGACGTTTGTGCATCGTGGCCCTGTCTCTGGCAGTTCCTTACCTCTCACATTGTACCTGACAGCAGTGAGTGAGTGTGTGTGTGTGTGTGTGTGTGTGTGTGTGTGTGTGTGGGCGGAGGGCAGGGGAGGGGGTGTTAAAAGTACCTTGTCTTGCCCTTTTATCCCAACTGTGCACGATCCTCACGTTCCAAAAAATTTCACTTTTCAACATCAGGTTGCAACATCAAGTTACCACACTGCTGGGATGAACTGTTTATTATATCAAATCTAATGAGTGTTGTGCCAGTTTGCTACGGTGTGTAGACCCTATTTGAACTGCAGTTAGCATAGTTTATCATGTTTAAGTATGCGCCAGAACCCAGAAGAATTCTTTCTCCAGCCCAAGAAATCTGCTACCTAATACTTTGTTCCCAGCTCTGCTGAAAACAGCTCAAAGTAAAAAAAATAAAATAATAATAATAAAATAGGGACCATTGAAGTGGAAAATGAACATCTATTATCTGAGTGCTTTGCCGGCTTCAGCTTCTGTCCAAGACCCTTCAATTAGCGCTAAAGTGGCATTCCCCGGGAGACTGCTGTTTTTAAGGCTGATTGCTGCAACTTTGAGTTTCTAGAAGGTCTTAAATATTTTGTGGAGAGAAACTCTGCAGCGTGATATTTTTCCTTATTATTTATTTATTTATTTGGCTGAGAACCATCATGCATTTTTGATGAGGTGCCTCTTTTTCTCCCTTTTAAAAGAGAGTGGGTGCAGAGGCCTCCCTTTTGGTGCCTCTAGGTGGTTGAAGGACTCGCCTCAGAGAGTGTTGGGGGTAGCACATAAGAAAAGGACCCCCTTTTGAAGCACCCTGAAAAAAAGGGAAGCCGCTAAGAATTTGAGAGTAGAGTTGGACAGCAGGCGTCTGCAGTACTGTTATTATGCTGCCGAAAACCTGTTCTGATGGAGGGAACGAAGAGGTATACGCGCTGATGATGTGGTTTAAGCACAAAGCTGCGGGTATATTTAAAGACTTTTATATCTAAAGGCCAGCTGTGCGACGTGATGGTTAACAAAGTGGTGGAGGTTGCATGTTCAATTCCTACATGGAGTCTTGCCTTTGTCTTCCTGAGCATGGCACCCAGCCTGATGTTCTTCTGTAGAAACAGGAAACCCTTTTTTGCAGATTTGCCCCAGGCAGAACTCCCTGGCTTCCCTGTCTGTTTCCCGCTGCACTGCACTGTGCCATGCCAAACTCTTACATTTGTGCTGCGATTTGCAAAGGCTTATTTCATTCTTTAAATGTACGTGTGAATCAATAGATCATTGTAGTGCTACATTTTTTGTACGGAAATGCAGTGGTTTGGTGTAGGGAATAAGTTTATATCATTGGTGCCAACTGGGGGCTTTTTGTAGCATATTCCTAGTACATGGTGAGGGTTTTGCTCCCCCAGATGCATTCCTTTATCCACTGTATAAATGCAACTTTTACTCGAAATAACAGTCATCAAGGCCTGTTCTCAGAAGTGTCATCTGGCCATCAAATCCCCCCTCCATTTCAAGAAGCCCAAAGCGGGTTTTAATCCACATGGATGCAGCGGTCTTTATCCTTTGAAATCTGACCATCTGATAATCATAACACAGCCAAGTCCCTGTTCCTCCCCGACATCCCCCAGATCTCTGATCTAATGTTTCGAGAGGCACTAGGTGGGTGAGGGAGAGTTTGAGAGGCGCTGGTATGTGGGTGCGAGTGCGGGGGTTTGGGGCTGTGTGGCGGTACTGATGACTGACAGGCTGTCGAATGGGCGTGCCTCAGCTAATAGTCAAATTATGGCTTTCCCCAAAGGCACCTGCTCCCATGCTATTTTCAATAATGAGCAATGACAGGTATTTTCTGAGCGATTTTTCTCTCGCCAAGCATACCTGTCAATTCTGATGAAATGACCTTAGATAACTGTGTCCTTCCAAAGTTACAGAACTGTCGATGCAGAAATGATGTATGTGAGTGATTGCTGCAGCAGAAGCATTGTGAAAACATTTTGTTAGCTGAACAGGTCACATTCGCAGTTTAAGACAGCATCAAATCGAGACAGGGCAAACATATTAGTGAAGCTTTAACAAACTTTGACACTCATGCTGGATGTCATTTCAAGCTTGATGGCAATGTGTTTGAAAGTCTGTGTTTGAATAGATAAAATACATCTAATGCATTGGTGTTTTGTGGCTGTGCGAACATACCTTGAAAAGAATACCTGAAAAATGACTAGAGGGAAATTTACATTTTTCCCAAAAATATCATGTCAGTGGAATTTTTACTGGCTTTACTCATTCTGTCCATGTGTCAGCCATACTATAACTAAAGGTACTCTATAAATGATTAGATCTGGTTGTTCCTGTTGGTCAGTTTGTGTTCCAGTTATGACAATACTCATTGATATAAGGAAATGGAATTTTCATACACCGTTTTAATTGTCATTGCGCACTGACAAACATAAATATTGTAACAGATCAATTCCACATCACTAAGAGCTAAGGTAAGTCACTAAAGATAATAACATTTAAGTAGTCCTTGTTGCAAGTCAACAACTAAAGTCTACTGTTTGAAGATAATAGTCTGTGAAATAGACGAAGATGTCTCATAAGCATATATGTTAGCTAGCTCATTCACTGGCTAACAAGAAAATATAGCTGTGGAATTTATAAAAAAAATCTCAAAATTTTTTCTCATAACAATCTAGATACTACTATCATTGATAGACTCATGTAATCAATGTAACTTGTTAATTTCAATCTCTCTTCCTTCTTTATGCAGACTGTAGCTAGGTCGAGTTCAGCCAGTTATGGATTTATTTCATAAAAGTGATATGACACTTTGACGCTGTGGTATATCATAAATATTGGAATGGCTAGAGGATTGATAGCTGAAGAAAGGAACAAAAAAGAAAAGGAAACTTGTTCAATCATGTTATATTTTTGTTTTCTTATCAGCATTATTTCTTGGGGGAATATTGTTTCAAAATAATTTCATATCCTGAACTCCATTTCGCAAAATGTATCATGAGCTGAATATATTGTCTCAGTTCCTTTACTGCCAATTCAAATGCAAAGTCAGTACATTTTCACAAACATAAAAAAACTTAAAAAGAACAACTTGAACTCGTTAAACTTTGAGAAATGAGGCTCTGATTATTTCATGTTTTTTTTTTTTCAAACACCAGTGGGTGACACAAGACGTATAATGGCGTTTACTTTAATGGTTATCAACATTACATGGCTTCATAGTGATCTTGTCTGTTATTGGTAAGTCTTACACACTTTGCATCAAAGGAACATCATTAATATTGTAGACAGGCTCCTTAAAAGCTGTCTATCACTGTCAGAAATAAAAAGGATACTATTTTAAAGACAAGAACGCAATTATCAAGAGACTTTGCATCTCTACAAAGACAGAAGACTTTTGTCACTTTATGATTGACATATTATCAAAGGCTGTTGTTATGTAAACCCAGTGTCTCTAGCTTTGTGAAAATAAATTCGTTTCACTCAGAGTTTGTACACCAGTACTGAGTAGGTGGCTGATGAGCTCAAATTTCATATCTGACACTATTGTGTGACCTCTGACACTTTGAGTGCTGCAGAGGTCATTGACCTGTGGTAAAGGATCATGGGAAAGTAGTTTAACATTGTCCTGTGCTGAGATGAAATTATCAACATCACACAGTTGTATGAGTATGAGATTTGACCCATAGCCCCTTAACAACTGAACCAAACAGTCCCTTTTGAAAGCAGGTGATTTGACTTATACATATTTATGACACATCTCTCAAATGAGTACATTGTGTGGCAATTACACATTAAATAGATGACATAATATATTGATACTATTATCATGGGACTGAAACCAGCCGTTGATGTGCCAAGGGTTTCCTTAACAGCGGAGCACTTCAAAACCCTGTAATAAGTGAAATCAAATTTCTCTAAGATAGGAGAGTTGTGTGATATGTCCATGTTGTATTGGTTGAATAGGTCGTTCAGGGTGTTTTGGTCATTTATCCGTAAGGGATTGCTGCCAGTAGAGTGCACTTGGTCTGTCCATTGCGCCACTTATGATGTCAATTAAACATCAGTTACCTCTGTAATAACAGAACAGTTACAAATTCAAATACATAAAATGTGACTGCGATTGGACTTTGCACCAGACGTAACTTCCACAAGTGCAATAGGAAAGACTGTGGCATTTTAGCATCTTAATCCTGGGTGGAGCTTGAGTGGGTCTGAAGTCAAGCCTGCATTGTGCCTCCTTGTTCCTGATTGGTGGGTCATGTTTCTGGCTGATAACGAATGCCCACATGGCTCTCCGCTCCGTTCCTCCGTTTTTTCTCTCTGTGCAGGGGTGCTGTTTTACCACAGATGAATTTGCGAGGTAAATCGGCAGGGGAGAATCTCATTGCGAGAGGCATGAATATTTTATCGAGCTGTCTGCGAGCTCTGGCGGAGAGATATCGGAGCCCTCGGAACGTCGGACGCTGGAACAGTGTGATCTGCCGGGATTTAATCAGAGGGAGAACAAGACAGCGGCTCCTTAGAAATTCTGTTTAAATTAAAGAGCGCGGCAGAAAGGAGGAGCTAACCTGCAGTGTGAAAGGGGTGCAGTGCTCTTCAAAAGCCTCTCTCTGCAATGGAGTGCTAACTTTTTGATTTACCGTTACGCTTTGAATTCAAATACGTTTTTTTTTTTTCCCTGAAAATGAAGCTTAAATCCTCTGCCCCAAAGGCTGTTTTTATTTTTATTTTTAGCCTGTTTCTTTGGCTTCTGAGAAGACCAATCATTTCACTTCAGCATACAGTATGCAGGGTATATGAAGCATAACTCGTCTTCATCATATCTCATTTGTTGTTTTGTTGCAGCAGGCTTTTAACATCTAAACAAGATATATTAGCAGATGCTCAGCATCCGCCTTTCAGTTACAGCAATGGAAGAGAGGATATCTGCTATCAAACCTGCTTTTTCCAGAGTGTGAAGTCAATTATTGCCCTGCACAAGTGCTGAAACTTTTAAAACCTTTATTTGCATTGTAGATAGTGAGTAAAATGAATAATGCAGACGGAGATGTTTTTGGCTATAGGTCAAAAACAGCAGCTCCATTGTAATCCCTGTCTTATCTGTGAAAGAAAGATAAAACTATTTTGGACAATGCTATTTATCTCACAATGCCGCTGTGCTGTGCCCACACATTCTGTGGTTTTTAACATTGAGACTGAGACCCACAGTTTTCTCACTAATAAATTGCTTTTTTCCAAAGATGGCCTAGTTGCACAGACTGCCTGTAACAGACTGTAAGTAAGAAGAAGTAAAGGGATAGATTTCTGCGGAGATAAATACATTTCTGGACTTTATTTCCTCAGTCACTTTGACATCATGAGTGAAGTAGACCACAGCGTGTACGCACTAAAAGGAGTGTTTTTCATTGACTGTGCCTAGTCCACCAGCTTCCCTAAAAGACAGGCCCCGCGGCGCCTGTCCCTCCAGAAGCCTGTTAACGCCATGCGATTTACTGCAGTGGGGTGAAAGGTCATGGAACTTGTTTCTCGAATTCCTTTCAAAATCTCCCCTAACAGAGAACGCTGCAGGTGTTCGGAACAGAGCCTCTGGCCATGTTGCTGTGTTCTGAGGGCTCTGACTTCCCTGGGTCCCTCATAAGCATAAGCAGTCCTCAGGTTTGCACCATACTGTATTTAAAGTTGATGAAAGTCTGCCCATTGCTAACCAGAGGCTTCCTGTCTCTCCCTTTGGTATTTACTTTGTGTTTTGATCACCTGTCTTTTTTCACCAGCTTCGTCTGTACTCGAAGAACAAAGCCACACAGGCACACATGCTGTCTTTCACACACACACACACACACACACACACACACACATACACACACACACACACACACACACACACACACTCTCTCTCTCTCTCTTTCTCTCTCTCTCTCACACGCACACAAACTTAAATGCAGTAAGTGTCTCTCTCTGTCTGACGCATACAAACATACACGCACACGCTCTCATGTAAACACACACAGACTCTATCTCTCTGAGGACCTTCACAGTAGCTCTGTTCTCTCTGGCGGGTAACACAAGGGAGATGTTTGGTGGTTAGTACTGATCTGGAATTTGCTCTGTCGGATCACAGTGAGGGTGTATGACTCACAAAGCTCTTGGCTAAGTCCACGGCAGAACCAAACAGGCAGTGGGACTGATCTGGCACTTACTCTTTCTTTTAATTCATCAGAAACAAAAGTGTTTGGTTCCTTCCTCCAACAGGGAGCAGTCAGCCAAAAACTCCTTTGAAAGGCAACAACATTCACATCCAATTCATATCAGATTCCGGCACAGTGTCTAGGCAAATGCATAGCTATGAACGGAAGTTGCCAGTTCATATCCAATTCAATGCTAGAGGGTGCATTTCCATAGGGAAAAATCTTGTTAAAATTTAACCCACACATAACAAATGAAGCTCAAACTATCCCACATTTCATTTCAAAGGACAGGAGTGAGTGGAACAAGGCTTATAATAGCAGTGACTTTAATGGTTATCAATATTACATAGTTTTCCTTATGATCTTGCCTGTCTTTGGTAAGTCTTACATATTTTACAGAAAATGAATGGCATTGATATTGTAGGCAGTCTTTTCAAGACAGACCCATATGTCTGTCAGAGCTGAAATAAAAAGAAACAATTTAATGTAAGGAATGCAGAGTGTAGAGGGAGATTTCTGCACCTCAATGCAGTGGCATTAGAAGGCTTTTCCCTTTCATCTTCTGATTGATTTATTTTCAAAGGGTGTCTTTACATAGATGCATTTTCATTGACTCTATGACAGCCAGTCATTTTTACTAGAGTATTAACATACTGTTGTCTCATGTCTCACACACATACAGACATGCACACACACACACACACACACACACACACACACACACACACACATCTCACATCCATCTGACTGTCTACTTTTCAAGGCTGCCTAAGTTCTGTTTTTAATGGTCCTTGGAATATGTATTTAGCATAATGATATAATTAATATTTGTTAATATGTAATAGAACATGAAATCAAAAAAATAAATCTTTCAGGGGTTTAGTCTATACCATATAATATGGGCAATAAATTTAGTGCTTTATATCCACCTAGAAGTCATTGCCAACACAATGTGTAATTTTTCACCATTTGAATGTTATTTGGGTCTGAATTTAATAATTTCTGGCTGCTACCTCTCAGATACCTCACAGATACACTGTGTGTCATCCAGTCCTGATAAAAAAAGAAGCGAGAAAGGAAAGTTCTGTAGCACACACTGTGATTGTCAACATGTGACATCAGCTGACAGCATTCTGGGGTTAGAATTCTGACTGAACAGATGAACAGAGCTGTGTACTGGTCTCTTGTCAGTAAAAATAAACTCTGTGTCTGTTGTCCCTCAGCCTGTGTCTGGCCATATGTTCATTTCCATCTGTGAGTGTTAGGAGACCTCTTCCAGCCAGCTTTTTTTCTACAGCCAACGATCTGAGGGTTTGATCCAGCACTGGTTGCCTCGGGTTTTTCCCAGCATCAGATTGTAATAACACTCTGATCCATTCGTCAGGAGGTAGCACTCATTCTGATGGGGTGCATGGGTGAGCTTTGGAAAGAGAAATGTAAGTACAAAGACAGACAGAATTGTCATATTTATGGATGTTGAGGAGAACCGGTCTCCGAATGACACAGTGATGCAACATTGTGCAGCATGTTTGTACCATGTGATGATCCGCATGGAAACAGCATTGTGACATCATAAAGTGTAGCAGCCCTAAAACAGATTTGAATTTCAAAGACTTTTATGTCTTGCCATAATTCGGCAACACCTCAATAACTTCAAACAACCAGGGAAGGTCCCCTGAGCTATTCTTAATTTGTTCTTTTTTTTTTTTTTTGCTTTGGCAGTGCCTTGACTACTATGTGTGTGCCACACATACACTGTGTGCGTGTGTGTGTGCGTATGTGTGTGTGTGTGTGTGCGCACGTGTGTGTGTGTGTGTGATACAATCACACCAATGGGCAATCAAACAGTCATGCACTAATCAAGTGTGGCAGTATTGAAATGTTACAACTTTGCTGGGCGCTGTTGCCACGGCAACAATATTAGCCAGATCATTTATGACAAATGCACTCAACAGACACACATACACATGCGCACACACACACACACACACACACCTATAATGACCCTCTCTTCAAAAACACTAATGAAAGCTATCGATCCTCTGCCTTCATCAGTGA
Source organism: Megalops atlanticus (assembly GCA_019176425.1). Lineage (NCBI taxonomy): Eukaryota > Metazoa > Chordata > Actinopteri > Elopiformes > Megalopidae > Megalops > Megalops atlanticus. Next base: position 3,383,268 of record CM032880.1, on the reverse strand, counting down.
AAGGACAAACCTCCACATCTCCCCGCAAACGCCCCCAACACCCTCATGGCAGCAGGAAGCCTGATGGTCTCATGGGCAGCAAATCACAGCCTCAGAGACCAGGGGAGGGATCTTACCGCACCGGGTGAGAGCTGGCATTCAGGAGTCCATCAACACCACCACTGCCACTTCCCAGAATCCTCCGGGGCACAGTCTAAAGGAACAATTAACTTATTATTCCTTCTCTAAAGAGCGGTGAGAAAGCCGTGGCGTTCTCTTTGATCTGTCTGAAAGGTGCCAGCACCCAGGATGCAGGGCCATCAGGAGTTCAGACTGTTCGGATCATATTAAGATCCGTTCCTTTATTATTTTCAGATCTTCTCTATATGAATGGTAGGATGTATGTTTGGATTATAGCCGTCGTTTTTGATTTATAGTACTATTCTAACATATTGAATGGTGACACAGAGTCAAGCTAAACTAGTTAATTCTAGTACATTCTGTCTGTAATGATTGCACAGTTATGTAACAGCCCAGAATGGATGTCCTGTTGCTATACTCCCTGCTGCTTCCTTCCACAGGGAAGAAGACCTGTTTGGTTGGAATTCCATTTGCCGTTCTCCCTCAGAGGCAGATTGGCCAATGCAGAAATGACCCTGGGTTAGGACTCCATTTGTGACACGTGGCTGAAACACGAGGCACGGTATTCTTTTCAGGGTCAGGTGACCACAGAGACGGACGGTGCTACCATGCAAACTTTAGAGTGGGGGTGTTCTGTAGGAGACTGTGACCGTGATCTCCTCACCTCAAAACAAACGCTCCAGGCCCGTCTTCCGTGTTGTGGAAACCGGTTACGTAAAAAACCCAGCCTGAAAACTCATTACCGCTTGTGAGCGGCAATCTTTTTGTCCTCTGAGGGCCTGTGTTGCCGGGGAAAATGGATTGCTCATCTCCAGTGTGATTTCTGTGAAGCCGGGGCCCCGAGGTGTTGTGTGTTTACTGATGATTACCGCATTGTGTGCGCAGTCTTTAGACTGCAGAGTGGGCAAGGCCGCATCTGCAAACATGGCCAGTCTCCTGCGTCAGATGCAAAATTGAGCTGGAAACATGGTGAGGATCCAGGCAGAGAAACATCCTCAAAAATCAGGGAAAACGTCCAATGCCGCGGTGCTGTGTAGTGAACCATCCATGAGTTTCATCAAATGCCGAGACTCAGCTTCTCGCTCTGACTAATTGGTGGCAGTGTAGCATAGTGGTAAGGAGCAGGGCTCGTAACTGAAAGGCTGCTGGATCAATTCCCCAGTGGGGCTCTACTGCTGTACCCTTGGGCAAGATACTTAACACAGAATTGCCCCAGTATCTCAGTATCCATCATCCATATCCTCAGTAACCAGTATCTCAGTGTCTATTAAATGGATAAAATGTAACCTATGTAATTCACTCTGGGTAAGAGTGTCTGTTAAATGACAGTAATGTTGTGTAATGCAATGTAAGCCCTGGACTGTATCCATTTACATTTACATTTATTCATTTGGCAGACGCTTTTATCCAAAGCAACTTACAAGTCCAGTTGTTCCAGTTGTATCCTGTTGTTGAACACAACCCGGGAGAGCTGACAGTATGTTACGCATGCTGCCGGTTTCTGCACTCAGGGGGCTCTGAGATCCACACAGCTGAAATGGTTCCCTGGCTGACATGCAGCCTGTGGCATGCTGTGTCACTGTGCTCGATGACTGTGCTCACAGTCGCTGCCAACAAGCACTGACACAGTCGGGAGCACAGGCTGTGTGCTTCCATGGCTTCCCACGCAACTGAAATGGCCCTCATACTGTCATTTTAATCACACTGTACTGCATCTCATTATACATCTAAGGGCACTTTAAAACAAGGGCATTCAAAACGGTATACTATTACAAATGATTACATGTTCGTGAGGCATGACTCAAAACGCACTTGTAAAATCCTTAGCTGCTGGCTGGGCACCAATTGCTGTTACACGTGAATAATGACCTGCTGTGCACTGCTGGTAAACTCATTCATTTACCAAGGCCACTCGTAACAAGGGAAATCTTACTCTGGCCCGGGAGAGCTGGGAAGAAATCTAGAGCTGGGTCCTCAGATTCTCATTTCATACATGTAGAGCACACATTTCAGCTCTGAGATGACATGTTCAGATATGGATGTTTGAGCTTTGCGTTTTCAAGAGTTTGATGAGCTTCCATCTTACATGGCAAGAAGCCCCAGTGAATTAGCTGAGAGGAACGTGTCATTTCATTTTGGACCTGGACTATTTTTTGACCTGGGCTCTCGAGACGGAAATTGATTTATTGGTCTTCCACAGGAGTCACTTCCCTTCTGTACCAGCTTCATTAGTGAACACACACACCCACACACACACACATATACACACACACACACACGCACATATACACACACACACACGCACACACACACGCACGCACGCACGCACACACACACACACACACTCACACACACACACACACACACACACACACACACACATACACACCCACACACACACACACACACACACACACACACACACACACACACACACACACACACACTCACACACACACACACATACACACACACACACACACACACACACATACACACACACAACACTCATACACACACACTTCCTAGGGCCTTACAGAAACGTTTGATAAAAATTAATGAGATACATGACATATTTAATCTATCACAGTACTAAAAGTGTGACAAATACTATGCCTCAAATGTCAGAGGAAAAAATATTGCATTTGGTGATAATTAATGCAAACATATCACTTTTTTGTTCTTGCATATTAATGTTTTGCAATTTCAAAAAGCTGTCTGCAATTTAATTAATTCCTCCACAATCAAAAGTAATTAAAAGTCAGCAAATAAGACAGGCAGAGAGAAAGGTGGGCTATCTGAAGAAGGTCTCAGTGGAATTGTGGGAAAAACATGCAATACCTCATGGAAGACACCACCAGATCTGCTGGTGACGAGCCCCTGCTTGTGATTTATAAAAGTGCAAAATGCACACCATAAAAAGCGTTTGCTTTGTCATGGCTTGGTTTGGCCTTGTGCACTGGGTTTGTGCTTCACATTGAAGAAGAGGCCAGCACTTCTTTAGTGCGCTCTCAGCTGCAACCCAAAGGGTGACTTTGCTCACTTAATCAAATTCCTTCCCCTCAAAACCGTGGTTGAGGGCACCCAAAAAGGAAAAGAGCAACCTTCACATGCCCTCTGTTGCTCCCTACAAACAAGTGTACATGCATGTACACTTCATGGTTGCCTGATACCCCAGAATTCCTCTCACCTGATAGGACAGGGCTTGTGTTTGTGTGAGACCTATCTTTTTGTCTCATGCTGGTACACAACAGTGGTTATATTGGGCTGAGTAATTCCAGTGCATTTTCATTCAAAGTGAACAGAATTTGCGACAGATTTGAGGCTGGATCTCAAGGCTCAAACTAATCTGAATGAATGTGATATTTATCTGTTTACTAAGTGGCATTTGTCAGGAGTTAGAAAAGCAAAACGATTTATATCACATCTCATTTTGCAATAACACCACATTTACAAGTGACTGCCCTTGTAAAGCTAGCCCACTCACTTCAGATATAAACTATATAACTATATAACATTAATTGTTAAAGTATCTTGCTAGAGTAATATTTTTCTCCTTCAAAAGTATAGAGATGTTCTTTTGGTTTGTATATTTACATCCTATGCTGCTTCCCACCAATTAGCATTATCTTGGTGCTGTCCCTCAGTTTCCAAACAGAGCTTGTGAAAAATGGGAGAGACCAGTGTTTTTTAAATGTCAAAACTCACATGCAGATCTGTGTTACACTTGGACTGGTACACACTTCACTTCTTTAGTGACTTGCTCCTTAGTATGAGACAACACCCTCTATATATTAAGTACTGTGTCATGATATAGCGCCACCTATGGGACTGGATGTCAGTGTGCACAGCATTACGCTACACTTTCATTTATTGTTTATTGCTCAGCTGTTCAGAGGACTGCTGATTGGACTGGACCCAGACACCATGAGGAGCTAATTACGAAAAACTGAAACACGGTGGCGGCGTTTTTGACTCCCTGCCCTTTGTTTAATATTGATCTGAGACACTAATCAAAGTGCCGAATCAAATCTACTTCATCATCGTTGCTAGGTTGTTTTCTCCGTGTCACTTTGAGCTATGGTGACCGAAATGGGCCCTCAGTTTTTTCGGGTGATTAATACGACTTCTGACATTATTTGTTACACGTACTTTTTTTTCCAAAAAATAGCATCTGATTGATTAATTGTTGAAGGGTTTGTGACTCAAGAATGGATGGCCTCTTTTTTACCTGTCCCTTTGATTTGTGTGTGTTTGCATGTGTGTGTGTGTGTTTGTGTGTGCGTGCATACATGTGTGTGTATTTCACCTCAGATCAGCTGATCTCCCACTCTCTTGTCAATCTGTGTGTCAGTGGAAGCACATGTGGAAGAATACGCAGTGTGAATCAGAGGAGGTTTTTAGAGCACAATAAGTCTGTGCTTTGTGGGTACTGGGACTCACAGCAAAGGGAGGTCACAGAGGGTGTAAGAGGCAGAGTTCACCAGTGAAGCTGGACTGTATTTACACGTGGGGAGAAAGAGAGTGATGGACAATATTTACAGTGAGGACAGACTTAATAATATTTACAAAAAGAAGCTTCTCTTGGAGTCGAGTATTTAAACACACACAAAACAAAACTTGCTGAATAGCAAAAAAGGGGAAACTATAGCACTGGTAACACTGAACTTACCCACACCGCAATGGTAACTTTCTACCACCACAACTCACAGCAGTGACAGTTGCCCCCCTACACTCAGACACTGGACTTTATACATACAATTCCGGTGTATGCACCTGTGTGCAAGCCTGCCACTATCCAAAGTCCTAAAGGTCTGCCAGGTTCTAAGGAAATCACAGGATTTATCAGGAACAAATGTTTATATATGTTATGCATATATATGCATATGCATACATGCATATGAGTGGCAGTGTAGCATAGTGGTTAAGGAGCAGGGCTCGTACCCAAAAGGTTGCCGGTTTGATCCACCGCTGTGACACTGCTGCTGTACCCTTGGGCAAGGTACTTAACCCCTGATTGCCTCAGTAAATATCCAACTGTATAAATGGATGACATTGTAGAAAACTGTAACTGATGTAAGTCACTCTGGATAAGAGTGTCTGCTAAATGCCAATAATGTAATGTAAACATAATGCATATGTTAATGTTATATCTGTTTGTGTGAGGTGCAAAAGACTGGAGCATGGTGTATTGCATAAAGAGAATGCTGCAGGTCACTTGGGCTGAAACTGCCCTCGTCGCTTAGGCAACCAGACAACTTAGGCAAACAGCAGCTTCCAAAATATCAAGAGCACACGTTTCAATAGTGAGGTGATCTGGGAGGAAGGGCGGATGTCTCTGTGACTTTATAATTGCAGGCTTTCTATACCTGGATCCTGGATCAGAACTGAAATTTTAGGCTAAATGGTGAAGGTTAGGCTGTGGGGTGGGACAGCTGATCCTTGAATGCAGGAGTTTTTGAGGAACATTGATGGAGCACTTCGATGTGCACACATCACTGAATACAGAGCACATGACGCACTCCTTCCTTGATCTAGGGCCTCTCAAAAGAAATGGGATGTTTTGAGCATCGTCCTCATGCGGGCCAGTTCAAATGACATATCAGATAATTCAAGTGCAGACATATTTATTCATTAAACATTACTGGCTTAAATGACTGTGATAGTCTGAGTGAATTTGACCATTACATGAATAAAATATTAACCTCATTAATCAGAGAGGTCTTTGGACACAGGCAATGAGGTAATTTAACCTGTTGAATGTGAAGCTGGGTGGAGCACCCAGTGTTCTTTATGCCTTTCTGTACAGGACAGCAAGGCGATCTTACTGTCTCTTGGGGTACCAGTAGCCCAGTTTCTGTATAGCTGAGTTGAGTCTGATAATTTATTTCAAAACAAAGATGACTTTCGAAAGGTCTGTGACTGTTGGACTGCAGCAAAACTCCATAAGATTTTGACATGCGCCCAAAAATTAAAGCAAATGTTGTTGGATTGGCCTTTTTGTCCTTTTTTGTTATCAGGAGCTGTCAAAGGATCATCCATTACTATCCCAAAAGTTGCCAAGCAACTTGCACAGCAGAGCACCTTGATTGGTGGCTGATAATGATGCAGGCCTGTGATTGGCTAGTTCACTTTGACTCCACCCATCCTCACCAGAATTCACACTGGTGAATCTTTATAAACAATGGTAATGACACTCCTTCTAAATTCCTGAAGATTATCTGGCCTCCTTTGTTTAAAGCTCATAAATATTTATGAATGAATTTCATACCTTAAATTGCGCTATCAGAGTTGGCTGTTTGTAAAGTCGTGTCAGCCACCTGGTAGTGGCATTAATCTAGTGTCCAATTCTCATTAATCCACATGCTTTTCAAGAAGACTCAAAAGTCAAAACTGGACGCTTGATTTTCAATAAAACATTATACACATGATTCCAAAAACCTTCAATTCAAAAATGTTTTTTCTTTTTTTGTGTGTGAAGCCAGTATTTGATTGCTTGGGCTGATGACTGAAGACAGATCACTTATGGCAGCATTTCCCAAACCTTTCCTGGAGTACCCCTTGTCCTGCATGTTTTAGATCTCTCCCTGCTCCAACACAGCTGATTCAAATGATCAACTCGTTATGAACTCCTGAAGCTGCTGAATATTGCTTTTATAGTTGTGTTCCACTTCAGAAAGTTGATTTGCTCACTGGGGAAAGGACTGGTTAAATTATGTAATTAAAAAATACACTAGTTTGTTTCTCATTGCGCAGTGAACTCCCTGTGTGCTTAAAACTCTGAAATCAAATCAGTTGAGAAATTGCGTGGGAAAGAAACAGAAACTAATTTCAAAAGATTCGACACAACGGATAAAATTAAGGACTGTTAAGCGTCTCTGGCTTTTCAAGGCCCCGCCCACTCAGTTTACAGCACTACCTGGAGCCTAGCCACAGTAATGAACTGCTGTCAGATTCAATTCACAACAAAATCAAAAGTTTCAACAGCCCCATAATTCCCAAAATCTCAGTAGACAGACAAAAATGTGCTTCGTAGCATTCAGTAATGGCGTCTGATAAATGTCAAGTATAGAAAGGTATTTAAAATCATCTATCTATCTATCTGTCTGTGTAAAATTTAGCATTCATCCACTCAGTTTTCCTTGAGAGTAGTAAAGCTCTATTCAATGTTAAGTATTGTTCTCATTGTATCGAAGAGTCCATTCCATGTCAGGCAGTTCATGTCTGTCAAATTGAATTCTCCACATTACAAATTTGGAGTTTTGAGAATAGGTACTTTATCTTGGAGAGTGAGCACTAACCACAGTTTCTTTGTCTGTTTTTCTAATTATACTAGATTGCTGAAAACTTTGGCACAGTAAAAAGAAAATAATAAATGAACAAAGATTGATGTTGTGAAAGAGACTAAAAAGTCTAACAGCTCCCACCATGTTGTAATTAAGTGCTTTCAGAGTTTCCCTTTAATTCATGTCTGCTTTCAAGTGATTATCCTCAGAAAAAATGTATTAACTCAGCTTGAGCACAGTGCAATAGATGCCTTTGAGCCAAGCATAAATGCTAACAAGCAAGTTACATTAAGCATTGTGCTGTGCTTGTATTGTGATTCCAAACCTCATGCACCTAGCAAAATGTTGATTGACAAAACGGCTGTTTCTGTGTGAGTAACTTTCCTGATGCTTTTCACGTTTTCGTAAAGAGTGAGAAGATGGGTGTGGGAGTGCGCTGAATCCTAAAAAGTAAATTTTCTGGGAGAAAACACAAGCCTGGGACTGTGTTGGGTGGGTTACACCAGAGCATTTCAATGTGCATATCAAAATTTTAAAACCCATTGGTTCGGTGCATTTCTGCTACATCCAAAAAAGCATTTTTTCATTGATTTGCTTTCATTTTCCAATGCATATGGATATTGTGTGCAGAACTTCATTGTGTCGATTTTAAATCCAAGCTGCATTTGATAACTGCGTATGCTGAGGGCCTTCCATAACAATGAGCACTTCACCTGTGAGGTCCTGTATCTTACCCTCATCTTCCGCACTTTAAAACTCGACCGATGTGATATTTATGCACCTCGACTCGGTGGAGAATTGCTGCCGTATCCTTGCGCTGAAGGCACTGAAGTTGCATCATTAAACTCAGCTGTGTAAGTGATGCTGTGTGTGCAGTGATCTCTGAGCATTATGCCAGATAAAGGCCTCAGCGATGGGAAAGAATAAACGCATGAAACGTAATGTTTGAATGTGGTGCTGTGTGCATGGTCACGCATTCGCTTCAGACTCATCAACGGCTTTTTATAGCAGTTGTAGGAAGAGAAGACATTTACTGCCACTGCTGCAGGGGCACAGTTTAATTTGCACCCGGCGTTAACAGGGCAAGACGTCGAACAGCGGCAATAAGATGTGTGTCCCACAGTGGGTTGGATAGAAGACTGCCCTAAAAGAGGTTCTCTCTCAACTGAAAAAACAACATGTCCAAGACAATTAGCTGGCTCTCTATTTAGGCCAGTGTTTGAAAAAAAAACCTCATATTAAACCCAGATAATACGTGTTCAGCCTGGTGTTTGGAAATTTTTATCTGCAGTTTTAATAGAGATGGAATCAGTGGCTTACTGTACAACATTCTACATATGTAAATAGCAGAAAAAAGATACAGAACAGGTAAATATTTAAATGAAATTATTCAATGCCCCAGATGCATACTGTGTGAGATGCTTTGGGATGCCAAGGCTAGAATAAAACGTTTGAAGTGCTTATTGATTTCATACCTGGCGGAGCATCCCTGTAGACACAGTTTTGAGTTTAATTGACCAAAAACACTTTAGAAAAGCTCCTCTTCCTCTGAAGATGCACTCAGCTTCCATCTTTGAGGTGATGAAGCAAACAGTCAGGACAGTGCAGTGAATCAGCACAGCACAGGAAGCAGTTGTCAGCATCCAAACTTCTTTATTATTTATTCAAACTAATTTTTGATGCACATCAGTGCAGCCTAATGACATTTAAGTAACATTGAAATGGTTGTGTTGTTTGGCCCTTGGTTATAAGAGTTATATTTCACATTTTTACTAACCCTGTACACTGTCTATATAAATGAATTATGAACAGAAGGTTAGCATAGTTATGGACCACTAAGACATGTAATAATGTCTTTTTGAAGTTGTGATGCTCCTGTCTATCCCACTTTTAAAGGGTCCTCAGGAAGGCCCTTAAAAGACAAGAGGAATTTAATTTCAATTTTAATCTCAAGTCATTCAATTGGAGTCGGTCCTGACTGTAGGGTGAGGACAGCAGAACCCTGCATCCGGCCGGGGAGAGGGTGAAAGCCAGAGGGAAGACCTTTAATCCTGCCCAGGATGGAGGTCTACAGGAGGAAAGGAGCTCAAGGTAGAGAGGGGAGGAGGAGGGATACACAGGCAGCTGATGCAATGCTGAAAAGAGGTTAGTAGGGTTTACAGAGGTTTGTATACATCATTTGTTATATATATATATATATATATATATATATATATATATATATATATATATATGCCTGGGATGTAAATCCCAGTTTGAGCCTAACCACCATATGCCTGGTCCATTTCTTTCATATACATATATGAACAGCGAATTATGCATATAAACCTCCTACTAACCTCTCTCTTTCCTGATGTCTGTGAGATGTCTGTGTATCTACCTATATATATATATATATATATATAGTACATATATATATATATATATATATATATATATATATATATATATATATATGTATGTATAAATATTAAATACATACACCATCGCATTAATAGAAGAAAGTACACAAAAAGTTATAGTAACAGAAACAGAATCATTCCAGATGCAGAGACAGCAGTATTACGAGATGTCGCTCTGCTTTGGTTCATACTGTGCGGGCATGACAGGGCATATCCAGTGCTGCCAAAGCACTGTGAAGTAACACAGAAATAAAAAGTAACACAGCACAAATATTTAAACAGCGAACAACAAACAGAAAGTATTGATGTGAAAAGTTTGCACGCTGTCCCTCATTTTTCGGCAGTTATATATCACGCTGCCAGTCCTGCCACCTCAGCCTCCTTTCCAAACAGGATACACCATTTGTCATGGCTCTGTCCCTTTCTCTCTGTCTGTCTCCCCCATCTCATTCTCTTTCTCTGTCTGCCTCTCTGTCTCCTTCTCTCTTTATCTCTATCCCTCGCTCTCTCTCTCTCTCCCTCTCTCACTCTATCTTCCTCCCTTTCTCTCCCTCTCTTGCTCTTTCCTTCTCTCCACCCTCTCTCCCTCCCTCTCCTCTCTCTCCCCTCCCTCTCTCTCCCTCTCCCATTCCATCTTCCTCCCTCTTTCCCACTCTCCCTCTCTCTCTCCCTCTCTCCCTCCTTCTCTCTCCCCTCTCTCTCTCTCTCTCCCTCTCCCACTCCATCTTGCTCCCCACCCCCCTCCTTTTCTCTCTCTCTCAGCTGTGACATTTACGCAGTGCCTCCTCTGACAGTGCCGTTCCATCACTGGGGCACTGCGGTGTGCGTAATGAGACCCCGGTCGCCTCAGAAATGAAACCTCTAATGGCCTCCGTCGGTTGTCACTCCAAAGCGGCGTTTTCTCCGAACGGCGCACTTCTAATTTCTCCTCTTTTCAAAACTCCAATCGCTCTCTCCTATTGACACTGCCACCTGTTTAGATAACCTCTCCAGACCTCATCACACCATTACAATCCCCTTCACTTTACATGGAACATCAATACGTAGAAGGCACGGTGACCGTACCGACCGTGTCTGTCCTCAACTGAATATATGGCTCTTTTTTACTTCGTACATTCTTTCCAGACTGCAAATTCCTGCCTGCTGTCTACATCTCAGATTCAGCTCAGCCACCATAGGCTTTGTCCATTTCTTTCAGTAGCCATTTACTCAAGAAACATTACATTTTTCAACCACTCTTTTCATACTATCCTTGATGGTTCTCCCCTGACCTTTTTGTTATTAATTCCAATGACTCTTGGACTCATGATGTTCTATATAAACTTCTATATAACTTTTACATACATTCGCCACTCAAGGTTAAGCACAGAACCCGTTGTGGTCAGACTAAGCCTTGTTCTGGATCTATCCTGCAAAAAAAGTCTTTGTTGTATTTAGAAGTACCCTTATTCTGTGTTCAGTGTGATGGAACAGGAAACCTGGCCAAATGAATCACTCTGATTGGTTGCTGTGATCACTGAGGCTGTGAACTACATAGCCTCTCTCCCTTTGCAGGTTGGCCACACCACTGCAAGTGCGGCCTTGTACAGTTTATGGGACAACACTGAGCATTAGAGGCCAAATTAATCATGCTATGATACTGAAGAACCTGGATGTTTTATTCATGCGATATGATACGCGGTACCTGAAAGTGTAAGGTGTGAGAAATATGATGAGAAAATAACTAAATAAAGTTGAAAATGACCAACTCTTCTGGCCGCAGCACTCTCACGGAACAATTTTTTTTTATCGGTTTTGTGATTAATGATGAATTAAATATCCAGCAAACGAGTGGATCTTGGCTCTGTGTGCAGCCAACAGAAAAATTGCCACCAGCTTACCGAATTAATCTGATATTAAAATGATTCTCTCCCTTCCGCTGTGGTGCGCAGGGCCTCTGGTCGCCTGCATAATGGAATTTAATTAAAAACTCTTGATCACAAATTTGGATTATCCAGCTGATCTGGAAGGGAGGGCTGCAGGTGTGAGTGGTTTCTATTAAGGGCTAAATATGTGGAAGGGCTTTCCTGAGCAACCAGTGTGGTTGATCATTACTATCCTCTCACTTTTTTCGTGCAGAATTACTCAAAAATAAACACTCATCCGTGACAAGAAGTAAAGACTAACTTCTAATTATGATGTAACAGATAAAGTCATACTCTGTTCAAATGAGGTTTGCAGCCATTATAAGGCAGCAGAATGGCCTGTTTGGCCTACCGTCACCCCTATCTGTTGTTCTGGGCAGTTCCTGGTTTTCTGTGTAGCGCTATTTGACAAGTGTTCACCTCAGGGACCCAAATGTTCACATCCCATCCATGCCATGTAACAGGGGTCCCGCAGTGATTTTAATTAAATCACGCTGGAGAGCTGGGACTCTGTGTGACAAATGAGGAACATCACTGCGTGACACACCGCTAGGGTTTCTAACGAGAGGGACACACCGTCTGGCGCCGCGGCAGCATCCGCCGTTTCAAATGCTGTATCACTGTATGCAAAAGACGATGATGCTGTTAGCGGTGGCCGCAATGGCGCACAAAGGTTAAAATGTGATATTGAGAGATAGCTCGCCGAATAAAAACGATGATAACTGATTTCTCTAGCTCTGTTTAGCTCTTTGTAAGGACCGGCCCTCTGTCTCTGTGTGTTCCTGCATTTAATCTGAAATCTAGGCCCACTTGGCCTGGCAAGTGTTTGCTCATGATGAGTAATGCATGACAGAGAGCCAATGTGGTCATGTCACACTTAACCCGTCAGGACCAAGGAGGCTCGGTCACATGACCTGGCATTTGAATGGTAGATTCCCCCCCCTCTCTAGCGTGTCACTGCTGTTTATTTAAGCCCCCTCCCAGGAATCTGGATCAAACGGAGGGGGGGAAAGTTGAGTGAGCAAAGATAACTTTCAGAAAAAGCTCTCGGAAAGTTACCTGAGTGCCGTCCTCAGAAGAGGGGAAGGTGATTGTTTTTTTCCCACTGTAATGGAATTCCACTCTGCTGCCGCTCAATTTGCAGCAGGGAGAAGTGGAGGCTTCAGAGTCTACGGCTCATTCAGTCTCAGCCTTTCACATGTAAACACCTGAGGTCAGAGAAAACGCCAGCTTCTCTACCTGCAGGGGCTTGAATGGAGAAAAATGTTAACATATAATATCCATGCATGAATATGACACTATATAGTGAATAATAATAAGGAGAAGAAAAGAAAGGAAGAAGAAGAAGAAGAAGAAGATGAAGAAGATAAAGGAGTGAGAATATAACAGCCATTCTCATGTGTGTGTGTGTGTGTGTGTGTGTGTGTGTGTGTGTTTGGGGGTGGATGGTCGGGTGGGTGATGGGTAGTATTTGTAGACATCAGTATGTTGCAGATATCACAGAAAGACAGACAGACTAGTGCACTGATATCTCTAAGAGTAGAAAACAAACAAACCCTTGTTTTAATTACTGGGAAGTGGTTATTTTTACACAAACCGAGGTAACTGACCTGCAAACCTTACTTAACTGGAAGGCTGTTACAGTTTTAACAGCCGCTTACACCCAATTTTTCACGCTGTTCCTTTGTGCAAAACTGAACACAAAAAGCCACACTGATCTATGAAATTTGAGCTTTAATGTAAGATACATTTTAGTTAACATACAAATTTCAAAACTTTAAATTAAATTTCGTATTCCTCATCAACTCCTTCAAGAACTACTTAATTCAATTACAACCTATTTCAAATGCTAATGTGAATCTGATGGAGTCCTTATTATAAGATCTTTCAGTGACAATCAGTGGCCATTGTTGCTAATGGTTTCGTCCACGTGAGGGAGGAAGGCTTAAAGTTGCCATAATTAGTGCACCTCTCCGGGACCCTGAGGAAACGGCAGTGGTGAAATCGTATGTACACGATTACAGAACTGGACATTTACAGGAAATGACTGCTTCTCAGAATTGAGGGGAGATTTGGCTGCAGTGGGGGTGGTCACATCCTTTCTGCTGAACCGTTACAGACATGGCTGACACACATTTCTCTCAGGGGCTTACTGTGCACTGCACTTGCAGGCAATGACATCTTTCAATGAGAACAGTTACTCGAAACATGCTGCAAAGGCGCCATGTATCTATGGAACAGATACATCCAGTGCCTTTTCAAAAATATGAGGACAGAGTGAAAACATTGTGATGTAAACATTTTTGAGGTTAGTGTGCACTAATGTTGCAAGTGCTACTATGTATGATGGCTTTTCACTATGGACATTAATTTGATATGTGGCCTATGCCCCACTGAGCAGCTAGTCATCATTGTCCTGTGATGTGTGGCATTTCAATGAACCATGAATGAATCACGAATGACTCATGAATGAGTCACAAATTAATCATGAATGGATAAATGAATCATGAATGACTATTGTTTGTTTTCAGAAAAGGATGGAATTGGATTCTTGGGTCAGCCTTGAAGAGTTCTCCTGTGTTAATGTGGAGGGCCTCAGACTGGCCAAAGCTGGACCTTATAGTCAGAGCATTAATGGCAGGCGTAACATGCTAGGACAGTGGGGGAGGGGAATATAGCCATGTAGGTTCCCATGTTGGAACATGTTGTTTTGTGGAAAAATCCTGTGAGGCTGGCAATAACATTTTTGGGATGTATAATGCAACCACCTTGTTCCACACATCTAAATACTGGAATTACATTTGTAAACTGTAAACTTTCAGTTCTGTTAGCATAACAAGACGACATAGCTGGAAGTTTTTAAAGGGTTACTTTCACACTAACATCAATAACAATCTTTTTTTTCCAAAAGATTGTTATTGATGATTCAAACAGCCTACCTGGATTCATAATAACAGACTTCTTAAACACCAGGGTTGACACAGCACTTAAGACATTTTAGACCACTGGAAAAAGGAACATTTCTATTATTAATTTCTAAGAAAGTGGTGAACCTTGAGTCTAGAATGCCCTGTTCTCATCGTTAAACTTCTTCCTTTCTCATGTACTTGCACTTGTTCTCTTTATAAAACTGATGAGATGTGTGGTTACACAGACGCCGCAATGATTAAAAACCCCCTGAATGTCATTGCATTGTATTTTTGAATAATTGATCAGCTGGGTTTGTGGCAATTAGATTAAATGTGAATCCGTAAGTGAGCAACAAAGCTGGAGCAGGATATATTGGTGTAGAATCAAGATTTGCCAGGCAAATGAATAAATAATTGATGAGCAAACATTCTCTGTATTTTGATGTGCATAGCTGATTGCCAGTCCTCCCCAGTAATCCTTGTGGTGTCAGTTTGCTCCGTGTTATTGCCGAATTGATGAAAAAGGAAGCATTTATTTTATTCTGTGCAAGCGGGGAGAGTGCTCATTGCAGAGTATTTTCGCTTTATTGACTTACTTAAATTTGCTCAGCGATAGGATACAAGAAAAAGAGATTAATGTTTGAAATGGACATCAGTCACCTTCTTCTGCCTTCCTGAGCAGATGTTAATGAGTTTCAAGCCACAGAGATTGAAATACAGATTGACGCTATCTTGATTGCTTTAAATCATTTGAAATTTGGAGGACGAGACAGTGGAAGATGCAGGGTCAGCCGCTGAATATCAATGGTTGTTGGGCAGTACTTTGTGTTCAGACAGCTGGGGTTGTTTGAAAACTTCATCTAGTGAAGCCATTAAAATCATGCCCTTTCAGTAAATACAGACTGGTATTGACAAACGACATTGCCTCAGTGTTTTCCAAAGGTCGGGTGCAGTTTGTGAGTTTGTGCGGTCGGTGGTAATGTGTCGTTTCCAGCTCGGCCTCTCTCCAGCCTGCAAGGACACGCTCCATGAATGTAAAGCAAGAGCAGGAAGGCCGGAGGAGAAGTGGATCTGCTGCCTATCGGGGCCAAATAGATGCTGAGTGTGTGTGTGTGTGTGTGTGTGTGTGTTTGAACTACTGATGGGTGTGTGTGTGTGTGTGTGTGTGTGGGGGGTGGTGTTCTGCATTATATTCTCCCACCATTCCACTTTCCCATGGTTTCCCATGTGTGACCTCCACAGGGGGTTGTCTCTGGGGCCTGAGACGGCCAATCAGGACACGTGAATTGCGTGTAAACGTGTGCGTGACAGGTGAGCCCAGCTGGGTTCTTTTGCACATTGTAGCTTCTCGCCTTGTGGCGCAGATCAGACACTACCTCAGGCCCTCAAGCTACTGCCGATATTGTCGTCACACACAGGAGACAGCATATGGATCAAGTTTTAATGCAAATGGATGGGCCTCCTTTTGATTCGTATGGTATTACATTATTGCCTGCGTTCCTGACACCCTTATTCAGCATGACTTAGATTACATATTGTCCATGTATACAGCTAGGTATTTACTGAGACAAATAGAGTTAAGTAGCTCCCTCAAGGGTACAATAGCAGCACCTGGGATCTGATCAGAAACATTTGGGGTGCAGGAATTTCCCCTCATCATGACAACACAGTGCATGTGGTAGGCATGTCCTTTGGCTTCCTTTTGTGATCAGAGGACACCATGGAAGGGTTTGAAGTATAGACTACAAAACAACTGAAAAACGTGAATCCACATTATTAAAATGCTTGTGGTCTCCACCTTCTCTTGGCTTCCCTTTGCTGAAGGACAATGAATGGACCAAGAAGGGGCAACGTGCATCCCTGTGAATTTTTGTCACTGTTGTTGTTGTTTCCTTAGGATGGGTTTTTCATGCAGTGCATGTGTTATGTAACCGTCTCCTTGGAGACACGCGGGCGGGGCGGAGCGTGGGGCCGAGCCCAGGTTTCGTGAGTCCGGTCCTTTTGAAGATGCCTCCTAATTTGCATCTCTGTCTGTAATTGGAGGGAATGCCCGCAGCTCAGAGGCGTTCTGCATCACGAATGCTCTCTGTCTCCCCGGCCTTCGTCTGTATGCAAAGCAGCCCGGACATGGCTGGAGAAGCTGTGTTTCAGAGTCTAGAGCACTGGCTGTGCAGTGGAACATTTCACCACTGGAGGCTCTGCAATGGAGATGCCCCCCCATAGTGCGCACATACAAACACACACACACTTACGCACTTACACACACACACACGCACACACACACACGCACGCACACAGACACACAAACACACACACACAGACACACACACATACACACACGCACAGACACACAGATCTGCATTCTACTATAGGTTAAGAAGAGCACGCATTTCTCATGAATTCCACTTCAATAATGTACTCGCGGTAATTGCATATCATAAATCTTCACATGTGAATGGATCCTTTTTTCCCTCCTGAAATGAAAGTTTGAAATGTGCTTTTCAACACCTGCCATTCGGATATCACTGACCTGCGGTGTTTCGGTGTGAAAAGCTCCACGCAGCGTCACGTTACCCCATAATGCACTTCAGCGGCCCGGAGACCGGCGCTCTGATGCCAGCCATCCTTCAGCCCGTGCTAATTTAACACGTGACGAGACAAACAACCGTGAGAGTGAAAAACTCATCCTGTCTGACGGGACGCAATTATTACTGCCAATCCATCTCACACTCAGACGAGCAGTCAAATCATTCTTTTTCATGTTTTTTTAATATCGGTTCCTTTGTACACGCTCCGGCGAACAACTCGCCGAGATCGTGAGCCATGTGTTACCCAGCCAGGACATCATTAACTGGGACACTCTGTTATGTGCTGTCAGCTCCATCAACGGGTGTAATCACAGAGATGCTGCCAAATCCGACACGGAGGTGTTGCTCAAATCAGCGGGGGATGGAGTGATTAGGGAGGAGCTATGGATGTGCTCAGCATCAAAGCTGAATTAAAAAAATAATACAACCATATAAAAAATATCAGACTTGATTGTGTGTGTATTGGCTGCACTTGTTGTGCAATACTTCACCAGGGGAAAAGTGGAGGAGCTCAGTGATCCATTGCAGATGGTACCATTTATGCAGATATGGCAGGAGAGGAAAAGAGAGACAGAAAAAGAGGAGATAAGGTTGGGAAAATGCAAGCAATTAAATAAAATTCAAATTCTTTCATTGTGGTAATTGCCATATCATTTATACATTATCCAGTTGTGCTTCTGGACAAAATGTAGCTATTTTGCGTTGGAAGAGAGTCTCCCCGGTGGTGCAGGACTTTGTGTGCAATGTGTGATCTCAAGAGCATAAGCCTACGGATGGGATGCCTGCCTCATTTTCCCAGGGTGCACAGGGGCTTTTGGCTCATCCTTATTGGGGCAGGGGGAAATCTTTCAATAATATCAGACAGAGAAGACGGACGGACAGAAAGATGAGATGGATGACTTTCCCCAGCGAATACCTTTCGCCACCTCCATCCTGTCCCCTGATTACCCTTGTTACTGTAATGGCTTCTTCCCAACAGCCCACCACAATTACCACACCCACTCTGACGATTTCTCCCAAAGGGCCCACTTTTGCTCCCTTCCCGCCACACACACACACACACACACACACACACACACACAGACACAGACACACGGGTGGAGCCCCTCACTACCTGTTCATGAAAATGACAAACCTGTCACTTTTCACTTTATCTCTTGAATGCGCACCCTGCTTCAAAAAACACTGACCTCTTGCTAGGTTTACATGCAAGGAACTTGGGACCTGCATCAAGACTCAGGGCCCTTGTTACAAAGAGGAGTCTTTCTCTTGTAATTATCTAATGTTTGAGAATGGTTGAATTTGAAGCCCTCATTGCTGGAGTACCAGTAATTGTGTCCATTTTGTGATGTAAAGCACAAAGAATCCCTAAATGAAACTGAGTGAAGAAGAAGAGGAAAACGCGCTTACAAGGTTTTATAATTAAAAACTAGCCTTTGTGAGACAAATTAAGCAGTTCTACTTAATCGAATGAAGGATTCATATTAATTCCCTCCTTTTCACATTCTCCATTTTAACGAAAGCAGTTGTAGATGAGCAAGGATTAAAAACCAATAGAAGGAGCAGTTTGTAATTCATTTTGAAGACAGGCTGGAACTCAGAAATTAGGAATGAGGACTTTCCCACCCTCTGATTAGAATTTCTTCCCCAAAGGAAGTATGACGCCTGTATTGTTTTTACATTCAAAATGCAGAGCGTACTTAAACAGGATGCTGTGAAATATGCAGTCCCCTCGTCTTTTTTTAATATCGTAGCTTCACGGACATAGGCAAATAAGCAAAATAACGAGAGGAGAAGAATCTCCAGCCTGTCTAATTCGGATGGAAAGAGTAGCCCTGGACTGCCTCCAGAGCCTTTAAGGAGTGTGTGTGTGTGTGTGTGTGTGTGTGTGTGTGTGTGTGTCTGTGTGTGTGTGTGTGTCTGTGGGCTTGGCCGCCAGCGAATGGCAGCTCCACAGGCCACAGAGTGTGTCTGCCCTGGAGCCTGAAACTGACTGGCAGAGGCAGAGACAGTGAAAAACAGCCTTGCTCTTCATCCAGTTCCCTATCTCTCTGTCTATACACATATATATATACATATATATATATATATATATATATGTGTATGTATATAGACACAGAAAGTCAAAATGCAACTCCAGAGGAGCCGAAAACTACTCCTAGCAGGGAGTGGGCATCTCGGGTGGGTGAGAGGTTGGGAGGAGATGGGGGTCTGACTACTGCTGTGAAGTTGCTGTCAGGGGTGTCTGGCTGGATGAGTTTTTGCAGGGGTAAAATTCAAAACACTTTCTGTATGAAAATAAAGCATAACATTAATACACATTTGAATTAAAGGGGGTCACTGAATGAAGAGGCCTTCTGTGAAAATAAAGAAAAAAAAACACAATTTTATGACTTAGAACAGTTCACTTAGCCAGAGGATTTGATTGATTGGCCAATCTTCCAGAAAACAGGCAGAGGCACTGTTAATTGTATTATCTGGCTCCAGGAAGAAGTTGGCTCCAAGTTCTGATCCTGGGTCAGATTCCCCTACCACAGTTCTACCCTTATCCATTATAAGCTACACATCAAAGCAGATCCTAGATCAGTAGTTATATGACATTTTGGTTCTCTTATTTAATGCACCAACAGCTGGTCTGCAGGTGCAACTACCTGAAATTCCTTATTGTCAGTTATGAATGATTTTTTTCTGTCTTCATGTTAATGCGAGATTCATGAAGGAAAGTGTGGTTTTGATCTAAATTTCAAGAGGTATTTACATACAATCAAATTCATTTGCTGTTAAGCTGCTGCACTTTTTGATTAGCCACTTTTAGTTAGTCCAGCCCCTTCTGTGAAACCCTGTCAATCAGAGCTGCCTAGGGGATGAAATATGACACCGGTTCAGGGAAGGTGCAATGTAGATACAGTGCAGTAAGATCTCAGAACTCAAAGACTCAGAGAGTCTGTCATTAGATAGGGATAGATACCAGCCCCTTGGCTCAAAATGTGTAATTTGTACAGTATGTACTATGTTTGTATAACTGTGCGTGAGATTACTAATGATAAGCTGCAACTGCGCATTTACATCTGTATTTGTGTTTGCCTATGTGTTCAGGATTAAAGATAATGCCTTTTACTTAGATAAAGGATAAATAAAAGATTTACACTCCCTCACACTTGCCAGTAGAGTGATTTGCTTATTAGTGTTGACAGTTGGCAGTAATGTTGCAGCAATATTAGAAAGCATGTGATTATTATTATTATTGTTCCATGTGGGCAGTATTATAGCACAGTGGTAAGGAGCAGGACTCATAACTGAAAGGTTGCCAGTTTGATGCCCCCACTTTGGCCTTAGTAAATAATCAGCTGTATAAACGGATAAAATTGTGAGTCGCTCTGGATAAGAGTGTCTGCTAAATGAGTACTGTAATGTGACACTGTGCAGTTTTAAATATGATGTAAAGCATATGAGAAGTTACAGGGATCTGTTATAAAACAAGAATGTACTGCAGCCTTACCAGTGGTGCCATTATGGTTATGCCAGTTTAAGACAACAAACACCCACTTCTTTGAACAGGTTTGAGATGGTGAGACAGGGAAAGACTGATGTTTCTGGGTAGAGTAGTGTCAGATCATTCAGGACTGGGATATGGTCCTCTTCCTTATCCTGAGCACTTTTTGCCAGTGAGGGGGTGTCTTTGTGCGTGATGGCAGGTGATCCAAATTATTTTCTTTCCAGGTGTGAAGGGTGATTTGCACTCAGCCTCAGTGCTCTTGAGCCTGACCTTTGACCCTGCATTGATGGAGGCTGCAGGTAAGCCAGGATGTTGATTCTGTTGCTATGGGTGACAACGTACCTCAAAACCATCCAATCCCAATGATGGATAAGGAACTGGCTTGTCACAGCAAGGCTGTGCTGGATGGCAGAAGTGACTGCAGGCCTCAGAGGCAGAGAGGAAAACCCCCAAACACAGCTCTCCTGTTTGGCTGTCAGAAACACTGGCTGCTTCGCATCGGCCCATGCGATCAGAAGTTGGAAAGCTGGCTGAGAATAAAATGGCCTGCAACCTGATCCATTCAGATCTTCCGCTTACTGTTGCGGTGTTTGTGCGACTGTCACAGGATTCTGTGGTGTGACTTATTGTAGACCGGTTTTACTGACAGGAAGAGATATCAGTGTCTCTCTCCTCGTATTACACATTGCAGTACACACATTTACACATCCTTACAGGAAGATACTGAAGGAAGTTAAACAGAAAATCTATATTCAGTTACAGGTCCATGCCGTGTGTGGGGAATGCTTGGTGTTCACACCCTGCGCAAAGGCCTTGCAATCTAAAAAAAAGAAGACTGCATTGCCTACAAGGGTTTGAGACAAAGGAACCTCTCATCTTGCTTTGGCCTATGATCCGAACATTCAGTCAACAATCAGCATTAATCTCAGTGGGTGTTTGTGGGTCTGCATTGGAGGACCCATATATTCTATGGTGGTCCCCCCATACCCCCAAAATGCTTCCCCCATGTATCTATGGAAACTGGAAGCAGCTCACAACTTGTATAACAGTGTAAGGTTTGAGAGACCCCATACAGGGTCTCCTCCATTATCCCACAGACGCAGAGGTGCCGACACCCTAGGTGCCAGCACACACACACACACACACACACACACACACAAAGGACTGTTACCTGGCTAGGCTTCTGGTGGAGGGTCAGACCCCCTGCGGACCAGCAGACAGCAGGTAACAATGGTCATGGTCAGAGATAGGAATGCCAGACACAAGAATGTAGCTAGAATACACATTTCTGTTTCCCGCCTCTGAGGACAAAGAACTCAGAGAAGGTATATAAAGTGACTCAATGTATCAATCAGGGTTCAACTACTCCGCGAACCCAAAGAGACTGTTTTTCTGTGACGCTTTGCTGATCATTGTAAAACTTTCTCGTTGCAACTGCTCAAACGCCAGTAAAACAACACCGACTTCCAAACTACATCGGACCCACGCCTCTTCAATTCTTACAACAGCATTCCAAGAAGGACTGAAGCTGTTCTGAAGGACAGCCCAACTCCTTATTTGATAACTGAAGTTTCGAATAAAGAATCAGGAGGAGAGTTTTTAGACAATATCCATG
Source organism: Megalops atlanticus (assembly GCA_019176425.1). Lineage (NCBI taxonomy): Eukaryota > Metazoa > Chordata > Actinopteri > Elopiformes > Megalopidae > Megalops > Megalops atlanticus. The sequence goes on along the minus strand of CM032880.1, from coordinate 3,360,948 downwards.
CAATCAACAAACTCGTCCCATCCTCAAGTATAAAAAACTCACTCCCCACTTCCTTCCCATGTCAGCTGTTCACGGCATCCCTCCTCCACCCACCTCCTCCTTATATCTGTTCCCATGTATGGTGTCCAAAAAGAAGGTGGGGCAAAAACCTTCGCCCATGGCAAAGTGTGACCCCTTCCTTGGACTCAAGCCAAAGATCCATAACCCTATACCTCCCTACACCTTCATAACCAGTATTGCCCCTTATTATATTAAAATTCATACCTGTGTGTCTATATGCATATATAATATATGTGTTAAAGTATCCAGAAACTGCAAGAAACACTCCCAATATTTCATGTTATTTCTACTTCATAGTGACATTTCCGTTAATGAAGTGACCTTATGGAGTACATCTACTTCGTTAACTGACGCATACCTGTAACTTGCTATTAATTGAATTTGCTGGCCTGTGGAAATTGCTTATATAGCCGCTGTGCATTTTTTAAATAGTAGCCCTTTAAAAACCTCACAAAAAAGTGATTAAAAATGATGATGTGTTCAGATTGTTAATCGTCCTTTCTTGAACGTGGAGCTTTGCAAAGATGGGAAATTAGGTCTCTTCAGCTGCAAAGGCCAGGATGAAAGACTGACTGTGTAACTATTTTTGCAATTTAGAAAATAATGTTGTGTACCAAAAAGCTCCAAAATCTATTTCATCCTTGCAGTCAGTTCTGTACCCATTTTGTAGTGGTGGCTTTATTCAACCAAATTATCTGAAATGAGTGCACTGATTTTCAACAGTAATTGAAGTGTTGAGGACAGTCAATACAGTGTCAACAACCGCAGAGGCTGGGTTATTTATACTGCAGTTTATGAGGTGGCGTGTTCTTAACTTGATGAACACTCATTGTTGTGAGTGTCTGGATGAAAAAAAACTAGAGAGAGGAAAGAGAACAGAGGCTTTGTGAGGATACCATGTGACATCATCAAATCTGATTCAGTTTAAGTCCTGAGATGTGACCGATGCAGAAACTTTGAAGGACATACTCATTTACACTTCCCCACCCAACAAAAAGGCCTCAATGCAGGCATAAATCAGGTTATCTCTTTCAAAGCAGCAGAATTGTCATCACTTTCATTTCATCCCAGATTTCTCTCTGAAGATGGTGGAATGGAGGGGAGCAAAAATTAAAAATAAGTCTAAAGTGGGTAAGAATAAAGCTTAAGAAAAGAAGTGAGGACCACAAAAATAAAGATGAAAACACACAAGATTTGGCTTTTTTTGTGCTGTTTCTTAGGCATAGGAGATTGATGGAGAAGAAGACTTTTATCAGTGCTGCTTTTATCAGTCCTTCTTAAGTGTTACAAAGCAGGCAGATTTAGCTTCACGGGTGAAGATGCTGGCACCCCACTGTTTTTGGGGTACACAAGGATGCATTCAAATCCCAGAAGGGCACAGGGGTATAGGCTGGTATTTGTTGACTTGCGGAATTATGTGCATTGTCATAATACCACTCCCAAAGGGGCGTGAGCCGTCAATCAATGCCTCAATGACATCACAAAGGAGAAGGCGAGGGTCGATCATGCAGAAGGACTTGCATATCTCTCAACACAGAACTGGGAAAGAGGAGAGATTTTTTGACCTGTCTAAAAATATTGCTCTCTCATGTCAAAACCAATCAGCAGGCTGTGATAACTGTTTTCCATAGCCGATTCTGAGATCTTGATCAGTGAACTCCATCAGAAGCGTGGCAGGTTTGCTTCATCTGGTGCCTGCTCTACTGCTGTACTTACAGTAGGGCCATTCGTCTATTCCTGCGGCATGCTCAAGGTTGTTTGGACTACGTCCATATATCTGACAAAAGGAATCACAGCTCAGTCAAAGAGATCTATGTTATGGATCTAATGGCTCATTTAAAGTAAAAACATATTTAAGTTTTGTACTTTTTTTTTTCCTTGCAGCAGCTTGTCTGCAAAATCTATGTCTCAGATTAGTGCTGGTACCAGAAATTCATTTGCTAAGTGTTCTATTCAAGTAATTGATTGCAGAACAGGACAGAGAGAGCAAAAAGAGAGAGAGAGGGAGAGGGAGAATGGGAGAGAGAGGGAGAATGAGAGAGAGAGAGATTATATTTGTTATTTAAAATATTTACATTGCATGAATGATTCTCTAATTTTTGTTCACAGTTTTAGTACTTTAACAGTACAGTTATCATTGTTATAGTTACAGTCTTAATGCTGAAGATGTGTTCATTGGTTTAAATGTGTACATTTGTCTTTTGTACCAATTACACTACACTTTGGCAATATTTATAAAAGGCATTTCATGCAAATAAAGCACGGTGAATTGAACTGAGATAAAGGGATCAAACTGAATTTCACACTACTACCATGGCGACTGCTGCTACTATTATGTTTATCATTATTTAAAATTAAGATTTAAGCTGCAGAGCTTGCTTATGTCCTTCCATTTAGCTCTGTTATGAAGGATTGGTGGCACTGTCCAGTGTGCAGAGCTTCCAATCTGAAATAACATCTCCTGACTGGCTGAACTTCATTACTCTTCGACATATTTCATTTGGTTGCTATGACCTCCATACTTCATGTGATTTCATTTCAATGATCTTGAAATGCACTTGCTCTTGAGATGAAACATAAAAATGCATTACAATCAGGAACTAAAGAACAGAAGAATGAAGAAAAACATGACATGCATATAGTATGTCATCTTTATTCATTTAGTCATTTATTAATTATTTATTTGGTAAGACTTACAGCATTCACTGTCCATGGATTGTCTGTTGTGCTTGCATGATCTGTAACACCTTTTTTCATAAATGTACTGAAAATTCAGTTTGAATGGAGAACTTGTTCGGTTCAAGATCACTCCAACTGTTTCCCTGCTGCAGAGTCTAGGCTGGCCTTTGCTGGTACCCTTGCCTTGACAAAAACATGAATTATGGTGAAACTGGTGCTATGGTAGAAGGAACCACAGAGAAGCAGAATGTACTCATTTAATACAAACATCCAAACATGGATGAAATAAAATACGACCTTACTCTCCAAACCTCTTATTGATTTTTTTCTACATTACATTTGCTTGGTAGACACTCGTTTCTCAAGCGAGCTATGTCGCTCCCAATTTTTACATGTTATACATTTATATAGCTGGATGTTTACTGAGGCAATACTGGTTAGGTAGCTTAGCCAAGGGTACAACAGTACTGGCCCACCTGGGAACCAGGAACCTGCCGGTAACAAGCCCTGTTGCTTGACGCTATGCCACACTGCTGCTCCTTTACAATAGCAAAGACACAAAATATCTACAACAACACCCAGAACAGCAGAGGCAGAGGAGCTGTTGGAACAGGCCGATGGGGTTATTTGTTGCCTGCAGTGCTCTGGGAATGAAGGGGGCTTGGATGGTAGCCCAGACCGTGTCAGCCCGGCAGCTCCTGACTCTCTGGTAATGTCTTTCTCTGCCTCCTCCAGCACCTTGAATGTGACCCTCCACTGCATTCCCCCAAGGCTGTGGTAGACGGGGGTGCGTGGGGGAGGGGGGTTTAGTGAGGAGAGAACACCCATTTGCCCTTTCCTAATTGCCCTCCTCTGGCACCTCTGCAGCTGCATTTACCCTCTACCGTTTCAATTCTCCTCTCTGCTCTCCTGGTCTCTGAAACTCTCTCCTCTCTCTCTCTCTCTCTCTCTCTCTCTCTGACTCCATCACTTTGTCTTTCTTTTTCGCTGTGTCCACTCTCTCTCTCTCTCTTTCTCCCTGACTCTCTTTCTTTCTTAGGTTTGACATCTGAACAGCCCAGAATTCGCTCTTCAGCTCCCAAAAAGGCAACTTCAGTGATGAAGAACGTAAAGTGTTGTTTCCTAACTTATGATTTAACAGTGTATGCAGGAGGTAAATAATGTAAGTACTGTCCTGCAGTCAACAGTCTAGGTAGTCTCCAAGACTCCAGTGGTCTAACTCCTATTCTCCAGTTAGCTCCAACCATTAAGTCCAGACATTTTCTACAGCTCTATCCACTTCCCCGTCCTAAGCCTGCTAGCACTTCATCAGTGCCACAGGCAGATCCTCATCTCCTCATAGTAATACTTGCCAGCTTGTTGCACCTGCTTTGGTCTCCCTCCCCCTGTCAATAAAATCTCCATTTCTGAAATTTCCCGCTAGTTTGTTTTCCAGTTGCGGCCCTGATTGCTTTGTCTCTGCTGAAAGCCTCCGTGCTCGGCGTCCCGGCCGTGAGACAGCACACCAGTGTAATCATTTCCCTCCTCTCAGCTGCCGAAAGAGATGAGGGGTGCAGCAGATGGGCCAGATGTGTTCAGCTGTTTCTCAGGAAGCGGCAGCTGGAATCCAGGAGCAAGAGAGGCCTTTCATTTGCATTCAGACAGGCGTTTCTGCCTTCAACAAAAAGTAGCCTTAGAATTACTGCCTTTTTAATAGGCTGAAATAATCCTTGGCTCTCCACCTAAATTGCTGTTCAGTGAGGGTTATGGCAGTGAACAGTGGCTGCCCGCAATGATATTATTAATCACAATGAAGATACGCAAAATCAGACTTCAGCCCGAGTTAACAGCTGTGCGCCAGTGTAGTTTCAAGAATAAAATATATATCCAGATGGAATGGCAAGATCATTTGCAGTGAATTTAAACCAGTTTGGACGGAAAATAAATTAATTTGCTTTAATTCAGAGGGGCAAATCCTTTGGGAAAGTCATCAAGCCAGGGTCAAAAAGCCAGGAGGCAAAACAGGAATGCTAACAATCCAAATCACGAGACAAAAGGGCAAGGTCAAAAAACAGGCAAAAGGTCAAAAATCACGAGAGTAGAACCAAACAAACAACTGTAGAGTCTCACAAAGAGGTGCCTGAACTGCAGTCCTTAAATCCCCCAGTGGTGATTACATGAATCTGCTGCAGGTGTGCTTAATATCAGGTGACTCAGAGCGTGGCTGAACAGGGAGTTGGCTGAGGCGGGTCTCAGACAGACATTTTAAAATGCCATGTTGAGTAATATGAGAACAAGCTCAATGTAGCGCTACAAGCGTGAGCTCTGACAAATGCCACAGACAACTCTGCAAATGAATGCAGTCTGTGCTAGACTGTGATGTCTTTTATTGAGTTTGTCTTATCTATCCCAAACCCTAACTGCTGCCCAAGATGATGTTTAGCCTGACTCCACTTTCACACACAACAATGTCATTTTAATGACAACAATGACATTGCAATTTGCCTGACAGAGAGGATAAGAAGGAATGGACATGGACTTATTAAGATAAACCTTCTAGCTCATTAAAATAAGGTTAGCATTAATAGAGCTCGTTGTTCTTCAGGCTGTCGAACGCGCTGACGCGCCGCCAATTTACTTTTTTAATAACTCTTAGACAACGTCTTAGGAAATCTGATGCCCATGGCAATAAAAAATGCCAATAAAGAGAATCTTTGATCTGTTGTCACAATTGCCTCATGCTTCTGAGAACGGATGGAAAACATCAGACCTTGCAGTGTGCATGCAGTTGTGCTAAGAAGCATACAAAAGCAATTCTCAGTGGAGTGGTCCTCCTTCTGGACCAAGCAAAAAAAACCAATGCGCTGGTGCAGTGATGGGGACACTGTGCTGTCAGAGATGCCATATTTGTCCATTAAATCAAGGTCCTGACACGCTGCAGTCATTGCGGAGCCCATGGTAAAGGGTAGGAGACATTTCCCAGTGTCCCAAATTAGCCATCTGACCATCAGCCTGTATGATTGGCAGGACAGATCCCTCTCTCTCCTCCATAGCTGGTGTGTGTCTAGTGTGAAATGGCTGCTTGACATCACCCAGTTGGGGCTGCACGTTGCTGGTATCTCAACTCTAATGTGCTTTGAGATCTGTGAAAAGGACCATTATGTTTATTATTTTTGTCACTATTATTTTTGCCAAAGAGTATTATTCTCATCCACCGACACAGAAGGCATCATTACTTTTGACAGAATTCATCTCTAAAGCAGACTGTGAAAGCTGTGACCTTTCTGACGGTGAAGCTTTATTTTTGTCCTCATGGTGAGGCAATTAGACAGGGAAACATCTGAAACGGCGGTGATCTAACAGGAGGGTGGCCTTTCCCTCCGTTTTAATATTCATGAATTTAAAAAGGCCACAGTGACCGGCCTGCCACGCCCTGTTAGTTACCCAAGGATCCTTCACACCTTGGCTGGCCTGCGTTTCGGCACGAGGATCAGGACGAGCTCATTTTTGGAAAATGAGGCTGAAGTGTGCGGGACCTCATGCTGGGCTGCCGGCATCAAAGGAACCATTCGCTCCCATTTTGGAGGCGACTGAATTCAGAGGCGCTGAACGCAACAGTTCCCTCCGTGCTAATGAAAGCGCAGCCAGCGGGGAGGAGGACAGGGAGGGAGAGGCGCCCACAGGGACGGCTTCCTCTGGTTCAGAGAGTGGGCAAACATCCGATAAATAAGAGTTACAGATCGACAGTTAAGAGCGCTTTCACTGTGCCGATTCTGACAGCGTGTTTATCTAGCATGTGCTGGTTTCCATTGAGAGAGAGGGAGAGGGAGAGAGAGAGAGTGTGTGTGTGTGTGCGTGTGTTCAAAAAGTCCGGGTACCCATTTCTGACAGAAAACAGAATGCCTAAAGGGTCCAGATATATGCATAAATGACAGAGCACACAGCGCGTCCTCAGAGCCAGAGACTTGCTGGTATGCTAATGTCTGATGCAACAGCTTAGCTGCAGCACCGGGAGGGAGAGAGACGGGCTAAATGCTTCTGCCAGTGTGCTGTGGGCCGTGCTGACAGTGGGGTTGGAGTGTGTGTGTGTGTGTGTGTGTGTGTGTGTGTGGGAGGGGAGTGAGGGGCAGGGGGATTTGTGATATGATTAGAAAGCACCAACTGGACCTACTGGAGGACCAGCTGCAGACTGCACTTGGTCTGTGGGCCACAGGGTCTCAGAGGTGAAGATATTTGGGTTGCTAGCTTTATACGTCATCTTGTTGCAGAACACTTTGAAGTTGAAACTGAGGACTCACTTTGGTGTCAATCCTACATGCTCACCCGTTAAAGTTGATTTATGCTTCATATTTGTATGCAAACGTGAATGCGTATGCAGATGAGTAAGTGCCTTCCACCAGCTCAAGACCCCTCATGCTCATTGCTTTTTTCACAGGGCAGGGTGCGGCCATATGTACCAAAATGCTCAGTTGTCACCCATCAAATCGGTCAATTTGCATTCCGGCCGTGACGCTATTCATCATCAATCAATCATCAAAGTCATCTTCCGGTCATCTGTGTAGCCCTTCACATTGTTGCAAAATCTGGGAGGTATGTGGCAGGCAGTACAATCTAATATTACAGTTTCAATCACGTCATTCCGTTTGTGTGACAGCTGACTGCAAGAATCATAAATCAGCCCTAATGTGTCAACTGTTTGTCCAAGTACTCTTTCAAAGTTCAGTTGAACTGAAAACTTTGCTCACAGTTCAGGATAGCTACTGTACCAATTGGAGTGGTCAAGCAGCAGAATCGATTTCAGCCAACCACAGAAAAGTGCTGAAAGTGAAGGTTTGGTGAGGGGGCGGGGGACCAATGATCCCATGATACCTGCCCAGAACACCGCACTGATAGGAGAGGAGGCGAACCGTGGCCGTCTGGCTTTCCTGTCCAAAAACCGAAACAAAAACAAATGAACAGAATTCTGAGAAGTGGGATGAGGTGGCAGCCAACCATGGTGCTTTACCAAATGAATGCAGCCTGGACAAGGACATTTGACAGAGGTTGCTGAAATTCCTCCCCCCTCTGCAGACATTTAAAGGCCAGCCAAGAAAAAAAAGAACAGAACAACACAAAAACAAAAGTGATTAACAAACTTGGGGGGGTTGGGGGGAGCGAATGAGATTTCTGAGAAACTCAATTACTCTTGTTAAAGCTGTTTCAGCAGGACTTAAATCTGCTCTGCGGTGTAGCGCTTCACTCTCCCTGCTGGGAAAAGAGGAACTCCTGAGCAGATACCCTTTATCACAGAGTGTGCATCAATGTGCACATTTACTAATGCGAAAATGTGGAAATATATGAATCTGCAGTATGTGTCACTGCAGATATTTCTTAATACACTAAGTCTGTCAAAGCAGGTATTTACTGATATACAGCATGTGTCAACGCTGATACTTTATATACTACCTTACGGAATGCGTTCATGCACTTGTTAATATGCAGTATACATCATGAATATGAATATGTGCAAAAGTTATTAGTATACAGATTTGACGAGATTACTTTAAAGAAACCAATTAAGGATGTTCTTTGCACGGTTTGCACAGAACATGCAGATAAAGGTATTTACGTGTCAAAGGAGATATTTATTAATATGCATTCTGTAAATGTGTGCAGTCGTTCATTATAGTTACAATTAAACATCAGCTAGGGGTGAAAGTAAGTAAAAGCCTGTTGTAATGATTAACAGCTGTGATGAACAGATTCCTGACAATAACTACCAAACAGAAGGTATTTTTCACAATGTAATTCATTGTTTACGTCTAACACAGCCTAGTACAACATGGATTAAGCGCAACACAGTTGTACTCTTTCACTTGATTTGGAGCATAAAGCTGATTTAGAACTGTCATGGCAGTTCAGTGTGTAAGAATTGAAGAAAAATGTTGTGCATTGGAAGAAATGGAAGAAAAGAATCACCTCTCCTTGAAGAGGCGTTCACCAGAGTGTGGCCATAGCCTGCTGTTTATCTGTGCCAAGTTGTTATAATATCACAGATGCTATAAGGTATTCATATTGATAAAGTGAACAGAATGTGGAATTTGCTGTATGTACTTTAATAAAATCAGTGGCCCTGAGTAATTGGAAGAAGCAATTAGTTTATTTAATGCATTTTTTTTTCCTGATGCTGTTGGCTTAGGTTGTAGACGACTGTCATTTGTGGAAATGGAACATTAGATCTGATGTTCCGTTCGGGGCAGCTGGGTTGCGGCACTGTGTTCGTACAAATTTAAATCTGCTCTCACAAACTGATACCAATTAAATAATTTCAATTCATTTCAGCAGCTGCCAAAGTCATAATGTGTTTTAATTATACAGAGAGCAAGATTTAAAGCGGCCTCCAAATGTTTTACGTAAGTGATGGATATCTGTTAGAGTACCAAGCGGCCGCTCGACCGAAAAGTAAAATTTAGCCGATCTGGTTGTCAAGTCCCACTTTGACCTATGAGATGACCCGCCACCCCCCCCCCCCGCCCCGTGGGTGTGTGTGCACTCCGCACAGTGAAGCTCAGAGGGGTGAAGCGAAAATTAGGCAAACTTGTGATGTGGTCCCTAAAGCCTCGCTTTTAAACCTTGATGTGGTGACAAAATGAACTTTGCAATGCGCGGGGGTTGGGCGGGAGCGTGGAAGAGCCAGGGCTGTAGCGTGGCAGCGCTGATTCTCTGCTGTGTGGGTTTGGCCATCACCGAACGGGCGGCACGAGGGGCATCAAGTGTGAAGCTTTGAGCTTATTCACGAGAGAGAGACAGAATTTCCAACTCTCTCAGTGATATCGGCGTGTTTCGAAATACAGGCCGTTCATAAAGGGCTCTTTGGCTGTGAGAAAACAGACTGTTGTAGTGCATAATTGCTCTTTTGTGTGAATGTCTCTCATCCTTCCTCAGTTGTATAATATGGAGGCTCTTTACCACAGAGCTGAATGCAGTTAAGGGGGAACTTTTTTATTAGTTGTGGCTTAGAGTTACCTTTTGATTAGTATGGTGTGGTATGGTACTGAATGGTTTCCTACTACAGATCACACTCACATATGAAGATAAAGCTGTTTAAAAGTGAATGAGCATCATTTGCTTAATTGAAATGCCCCCCAAAACAACCTGTCGGATGTTGTGTAAGCCTGATCCCCTTGGTTTTCAGTGCAGCTTTCAGAGGTTTGCCCCAGTACTGTGGGTTTGATGACATAACAGTGTGCCACTTCAGTGTGGCAGTATTATTTCCTGTTTGTGGCTTCAAGTTCAAACAGAAAAAGTCTCAACTCTGAGCAAGCTGCTTCGCATAATTGCAAAGGGTGCACAATTGTCTACATCTGCTGATAACAAATATAATGAGATAGTAATGAGATAGTTTACATTATTTAAATCGAATTGGGCATGGAGCTTAAATGTCTTATTTCTGTCCGATATTCTTTGTCCAGCGTTACTGTTAGCTTTGGTTTTCCCTGTGAGAGGAGACCTATGTCTGCGTGTGAGAACGCTTGTCACAGACCTTGTGCCTTTCATTTCATATCCATAAAGCATACAGACAATGCGAAGACCCAGGCAGGTTTCAATAGTCTTGCCATGTTTTCACATGCAGAGCAATAATGCCCTGCTCAGTCTGAGAGCTGTATTTTAATTGGTTCCAGAGCACATTTGTATGGAAAATTATTCAAAGCATCTCTCCTAACATAATGAGTTTAGTTTGCAAAATCTGTTGGGAGTTGGAGAAAGTCTATTTGGAGAAGATGAAAGTAGTCTTCTGATCTGCTCCACGGACCCTGCCAGGGGAGGTGCATAGATCAAGGGGTGTGTGTGTGGAGGGGGGTGTCCCTCTCAATATCAGATCTTACATAAAATCACGGACATTGCCTTGTAGACAAACCAGAGTAATAGGAATGCGGTTCATATCTCATTGTTTGTAACGCTGTCACACAAGGTTATTTAGTCTGTATTTGTCACGGAGATCATTATTCTTCTTCCATTAAATAACGTATCTTTATTTCTTTCTGTGAGGTACTCAGACTGCAGTAATTCCCTCATTAATATAATTGTATTTATTGATTGCTTAATTGTTTGCTGGCTTTATTTGCTCTATTTACTTATTACAGATTTATGCTTTGATTGATTTTATGATTGATAAAGTGACAAAAATGTTTTTAACCTTTGTATTGCCATGGTGTATATTACACACACGACTATCAGATAAGAATAAAACAGCTTATAGACCCTGTTGGTTTTGGTAGGTACTCCCTGCTCTGGTTTAGACTGGGGTTTTTCTGCAAGTGGTTACTTCTTTCAACCATACAAATCATACAAAGTTCTATTTTGGAGTCTGCCAAAAATTAGTTATTAGTTATTGTAAACTAACTTTTATGTTATGATGTTATGATGTTATTTTAATTTCTGTGAATCAGAAATAACAGGTCACATTTCACAAGACGATCATAAAGCACAGGTAACACCTTCATTACTGCAGCATTGCCATATTATAAAGTAGTTATAAGCATGTTTTGGGCTGTAGGATAAGTGTCGGGAAGTGACATAGCATATTTGGTCTGATTGTTGTACATGTTGTATCTCTGTGTCATAAAGCATTGTAGTCGTAGATGACATTGTTATAAAACAGTAATTAAGCAGTATAGTCATATCCATTGAGGTGTAACGTATACCTCACAAAGGCCTTATTAAATTACTTTTAATTGGCTTCCTGCTTTTATGTCCATTTCATCTTTATTAACCAATACCTATTTGCCTTATTTCATAAGTATAACAGCAATACCCTGCACTCTGTGCCTGCTCCATTATGAAGGGCGTTATACTAAATAAAACTGGATTGCTTAATTGATTAATTACCTCTTGTCAACTTGTGCTCCAGGGCCATCCACTTCATTTAATCTCATTACCAAATCACCGCCACGACGCCATGTCCTGATAGATCCTGAAAGACACTTAAAATAGCCGCGTAAATCATAGCGCTCAGCTAAACTGCCAGACAGAGGGCTTTAGTTTCGCTCTGCAGAAGCAAATGTGACTGGATGGAAATTGTGTAATGAATCAGTTCATTTTCAAAAAGACTTTCATTGGCTAAGATAAAATGAATACTGTAAAAACTAAATTTTCCCCCAAGAATGAAATTTATTGAAAAAAATTATATTATATTATTATAAAAAAACATTGACAACAGCATCCTTACTATTATAATGGACATTAAATGAATGCATCGCCCTTCTAAAAAAAAACAAAATATCAACACACAATGTGACTCCAGTAAAGCTCCTATTTAGGCCTGGCTATTTATGAGCCATTGTCATTCTCCCTGTATGTGCCAAATGCATTCTGCCAGCCTCTTCAGACAATGCTGATTTAATTGGAGGGGTGACGGTAGAGGTGAAGCATGCTTGTGTTTATCTCTTCCTGCAATCACCATCACCTGCCGATATTTCACAGAATAAAACCTCCTCTTTTTCAGCAGGCCTTACTGAGCTTCACTGTGTCGGGTATCTTTAAGTATTTTAAAATTTGATACTGTGGCAATGTGTCCTGCTTTTTTGGAGAAAAATAAAAAAATGGGTGCATCTCTTTAATCTGTCAAAATCACACCCACCTGAGTACAGTCTTGCCCTGTTTCCACCTGGGCAGTGATAAGGTGAGACCTATTTAACAAGCCAGAGAGGGGGGCATTTATAGGGCAGAGGGTCACCTGTGAAGCAGGTAAGCAGGGCAGATGCTGGATGCTGCATGGATCTGTAGATGCAGTGCACACTGTAAGAACTACAGGAACAAGAGCCTGGGTACCTCACAGCAGACATAACATCAGTGCTAATGCATCAAGGTAACAAAAACCAGGAGCATGGTAAGCTTACAGCCAATCAGACACAAGCATATGCAATGATCATTAAAAAAAAAAACTCTTCCAATCTTAAAAGATAGACAGGCCCTCACAAAGACCAACAGGAGCGACAGTAGCAAGCGCCGTAAGAAGAACGCCACGAGCCCGCACAGCACTGGTACACGTGCAATACTAAACAGCTATAAAAATAAAACATTAAATCAGCCATTTCTCGTAGCCAGTGGCGTTTAGATCATTAGGCAGTGTGCATGGTACACCCAGCCTCTGGGGACAGAGATGCGATATTACCGTTGCTACCGCTGACAGTTCTGATTACAGGGCACCCTGGCTAATCGTGGAGTGGTTTGGAGCATTCGTGCCAGGCAGCGGTCCCTACTCCTGGCTACACTCTCTGTTCCTGGGCCTCCACACAGCCTGCCAAACCACACTCTCTTACATCACTTTTACATATTATACGTATTAATATAACCATTACACTGAAATACATATTAATCCCTTGTTTATTGCATTATTACACTGAAATTGCAGTTATTGTTGTGTCTGGAATAATATCCCCCTCTGTGCATAAGTGTTTTTTATGTAGTACAGGGCAGAATTGAGAGATTTCTCCATTTCTCTCTCGCCCCCATAGCTGCGATTGCACTGCAGTGTGTTATTACAGCGACCCTGAGCGCTCGTGAGTGAAAGCGATCTCTGCGCACTGTCCCGAGGCGTGTCATAAACACGCCAGCACACGTGAAAAAGCGCCGTCGTCACACCGCCAGGCCCGCCCACCCCAGCACGGGACGCCGGGAACCTTTACTCACACACAAATGCTGCTCAGAGGAAGGAGCCCCCAAACCTCATCCCAGCATGAAATGGGCTGCGGGCCTTGATTTCAGAGGTCTCCTTTTAATGGAGAATAATAGGTTTGGAACATTTAACAGAGGTGTTTTTTGTCTCTCTCTCTCTCTGTCTTTCTCTCTCCCCCATCTCTCTCTCCCCCTCTCTCTCTCTCTCTCTCTCTCCCTCTGTCTTTCTCTCTCTCCCCATCTCTCTCCCTCTCTCTCTCTCTCTCTCTCTCTCTCACTCTCTGTCTCTCTCTCTCTCCCTCTCCCTCCCTCTCTCTCTCTCTCTCCCTCTCCTTCTCTCTTGCTCTGTCTCCTCTGGTAAAAGAAACAGAAACAATGGGTCATGGCATGCCTTATTATAGAGAGAACAAGGCACATGATGAGAAGGTTACAGGTTTCAGCCTCCGGTCAAATTGATTCAGTAGGGCCCTTTCTAACTGGTAACTGGAGAACATGAAAAAGAGGAAAAAAATATAACAATGCGCGTTAGTTGCTCTGGAAAAGGGTGTCTGTCAAAGAAGGAAATAATAAATAAGAACAAATGAACAGAAAGAACTGCAAACACTAAATCCCCTGAGTATATTTTAATGTGCAGTAACTGGTTCTCCTGATATTTTAGTGTAGTTTGAACATTTCTATTGGTAAAAAAGCCAGTGTACGTTCATGAATCATTCATTTCCACATCGCAAAACTGCATTTTTATTTCCAATAGCCCATGGACACCACTCCCAATAATGGCAACATTATCAAACAATTCTCCTTATTGGCATGGGCGTCAGTTTGTTTTGAAAAGTACTGGGGACAACGACAGTTCAACTAACTAAAGGCTTTCAAAAAGTGGTGGGGACGAAATGGGCCACGACAAAAAGCGGTGGGGACATGTCCCCAGCGTCCCCAGCATAAATGACGCCTATGTTTATTGGTCAGCTTGAAAAGAAATGGTCAGTTTTACGGCTCATGACTCCCCCTGAGGAGACAGCTAGTACTGCAGTTGACCTTCTTTGCCCCTTTTCTGGTTTCCGCATTCCATCACCAAGGAGACAGCATTGAGTGTTTACTGACTGTGTAGCCTTGCACAGCTTTCAAGAAAAGTCATAATAAAAAAAACTCATTTTTAACTAATACACTCCGCCTCTTTGCGTTCTTTGATCAGTGGGTTTTTTCAAGTGAGACAGCCATCTGTGTAATTTAAATGACATCATTATTTTCTATCAATTTTCAAGAAATCAGACATTTAATTATCTTATAAGGAACTTGCAAGGATTTTTGAAATAGAGATCATACTCCCTGAACTGTAAGCCTTGTATCATATACCCTGTGGTTTTGTATCATTCTGTTAACTGAATTTTAATGTAATTCAGATATGAATTTCTATGCAATTAAAGTGTAAAAGGTTGCTCTTGATAGGGGTGTAGCAGTACTTACATTTGGCTTGAAGTCTGACAAAAGGATCATAACTAGCTGTGGGCAAAAGTCCCCCAAATGGACTTCATTATGTGGGTAATTTCTATACAATCCAAGTATAAAGGTCGCCACTGCTATTGTACTCTAGACCTACAGAAAGAGACATTTGTTCAGGCATTATGCAATATCACTATTATAAGCCTAATGAATATGTGGCATGAGGATAAATGGAGGGTGACATTCCTGGTCAAAACAGCTTTGATTACATACCAAAAAAGGACAGAAAGCAAAAAAAAATTAAATAAAATGATGACAGATGTGGAAAAGGAACAGTGATCCAAAAGTAGTTGGGGACGGGACTAGATGTCCATGCAAAGGGGTAGGCTGTTAGTCCCTCCTCCTCAGTAACTTAGCATTTTCAGTGTTCCATTTAAGGGACGGCCACTTCTTCAGCAAGACTGATTCTGAGAAACCATGCTGGGATTCATCACGGGCTGGAACAGTGTTAAAGAACAGCATCTTTCTTTAAAGAGCATTAAGTTACGCTTTCTGGCTTTTCAGATATACCCAGAGGCCCTCAGTAATTAGACAAGCATGTACTCAGCAATTAGGCAAACAAGCATTTATTCGTTAATCTAGTATTAAAATGAGAAAACTCGGTCTTGCAGCAGTAACAGAGTAAACCACCTACATACACACAAAAAATAAACACGGTGTAGCCAACCCCTCTTGACACACACACACACACACACACACACACATGCCCGCGTGCATGCTCACGCACTGTGCGTGACCATTGACTGGAAAATTCAGACAGATTGTGATGAAATGATCTGTCAAATTTAAAAGGCCAGCTTTTTCTTTTTTTCTCTCCCCACACCGGTATGCGTCCTATAAATGTTAATTTTGCAGGTGCACTGGGCTGGAAATCACTGGCAGACAGTCCACTCTCTAATGCAGTAAGTAGAAAATTGTACTTTATTCACACTTGATATGAGGGATGTGGGAAGGCCATACAGCTGTGGTGTGGTGTGAGTGCTCAGATTAGGCATTCAGTTATATTTTGTTCACTCCCAATTTCACTGTAAGTGCCTACACACATGCACACACACGCACACACACACACACACACACACACAGGCACATGCACACACACACATACTATACACACAGGCAGACACACATTTTTGTGAGAAAGTCCTGCAAAGGATACAGTATGATTCATTACTGAAATAATTCCCCCTCTGAGCATGGAGGAGCACTAATGAAGCAGAACATTTTTTTATGAAGATCAATAACGCCGTGGATTCCCTCAGATAATAATCCTCCTCACAGTCCCAGGCTTTTAGCCTCCTTTTACCCAGATTTATTCCAGAGCACACTCACACACACTCACACACACACACACACACACACACACAAACCCAACGTACTACGCATGAAGAAAAAAGACAGAGAAAAAAGTAACATTAGAATTCACTGTGACTGAATCTGAGTGTGAATGTGAGTGTGAGTTTTGCCTTACCAGAGAGCCAGCCCATCCCTGGGAGATCTGTTATCACAGATGAAAACTTCCAGTGTGGAATTACTAACTGACATGTGCAGGTAAAAGGTTCTGTAATTAGGCCACAGCTGATGAGTGTTTCCTTGTTTACACCTCGGAAGCTGCCGGTGTGAATATTCCGGCCGGTCGTGAGGTGGCAGAGGAGGGGACAGAGTGCTCTTTAGCGCTGTTCTCTCGGGGGAAGCGTTGGCACAGGAGTAAATATATTTCAGCAAAGATTACTGAGCAGGTCACTGGCTAATGCCAGCTGATTTAATGAAGACGGGCCACTCAGATTTACGGTCATTCCAGTGCAGAAAACTCTGTATGATGCAAACAGCTCAGTGCTGTGGTTAAAGACGAGGGATGAAAGACAGAAAGCCTTGTGTTTCTGCTGCTCTCGACAGAAGCAGGGGCAGGTTTGTCACTCACAGGCACAGAATAAAATATTACATTCCTACAATATTACAAGCCTTACAATCCAGTTTCATGCCTCACACACTTTGTGTCTATTCGATTTGAATTTTTTTCCCACTATTTATTAAATGGAGGGAAATGTACATCTCATATATTGCAAACTGTACTTTGTTGCTCTGTGCCATATATTTCAGAGTATACTACAAGATCACACACAGTGTATGGTGAGATATATTGTACAGCAGAGAAAATCCCCACCTCTCATGGAGGATAGGCCCCAGTGAATGAGGGAACACTGCACTGTAGTGGCAATAGACTTGTTGGGGGATTTGAAGGGGGATTTGTTCTTGAAACAAACCAGCTACAGTTTCAGTATAAAACATTGTAATAATGCAACAAACCAGAGATATATTCATGTGGTATGTTAGTGGAGACAAGGGCTTGTAACCCAAAGGTTGCCAGTTCAATTCCCAGGCAGGCCACTGCTACTGCTGTAGTGATTGAAGCTGGCGGTTGAAAATAGATAATATATTTTTTGTGTGTTATGACAGCGCTCATTGTGGCAATGTTTCCTACAATAGTGCTGTATCACTACTGTTACAGTTGTTTCAATGTATTCAATGTTTCAATACTGAAGTATCTACATCACTAAGGATTCAGTATCTTTGATACTTCAGTATCTATATCATTAATGATTCAGTAGCCTTGGTATTTCAATATCTGTATAATTATAATCTGTATAACTAATGATTGAGTATGATTCAGCACTTACATGTCTAACCCACATGTTGCAAGTCTCTCTGGATAATAATAAATAAAAATGTATATTTTGTAATGTATAAATCCTATATAAATGCAACATATAGACAAATGTAAGAGTTTGTGGGCTGGGGTGGTATTTGCGTGCTTACAGGTGGATGTTCAAAACTGTGAATTGCGAATCCTCCAGCGCCAAGGGTCTCCTGCACATCACGGCAGACACAACTTTTATTGGCTGTGACTGAGTGCCGCGGAGTGTCATTAGGAGACCGGGTCCTCGGCTTTCCCTGTCAGGACTTGGCGTGCTTCTCTGTAATCCATTGAAATATGAATGTTAATGAAGGCAGGCAAAAAGCAAAGCAAAAAAAAAAAAAATTAAAAATCCATCAGATCGAGGACCTGGCTGCCTGGTCCCCCTCTTGTCTCCTCAAGGTTACAGAGAGAGGGAGGTGAGTCAGGGTAGAGACAGGTCAGGCTCAGCTTAATCTCCTGGGCAGGGTCAGGGGATTGACAGCTGGGCTGGTTTTATTTGCAGCTGTGCTTTTTGTCTTTGCTTTGTAATAACAGCTATATATTCTCACTGACTCAGAAGATCTAGACGTACTTCTCACCTTGGAATGGTTTTCTGAAATTTTATGTTGCAATGATCCTGGCAGATTAAATTAAAATGGATCAGGCCTGTTACTGTCACCACTTGAAGACATTACAGAATGCACATGATGCAATGTAATGCTTTACATTACTGGAATGCATTACAGAATGTAACATGTTATCGCATTTACATGACAAGCAGACACCCTGATGTGATGATGTGTACAGATCTCATATGATATGTTATCAATGTGTACAGCTGGATATTCACTGAGGGAATGTGGGGTGTGTACCTTCCTCAAAGGTACGACAACAGTCCCCCACCTGGGACTTGAAAACACAAAAATCTGGTAAGATGTCCAGTTCCCAAAGAACGAGTACACTGTGTATGAAAAATATATATGCTGCAGCTAACTCACTGTGTGCTTGCACACTGCACAGGAACCACTGAATCAGCTGAAAGGAGGACGACAAGACAGAAGAAAGGAAGGATGTTATTCCCTCACTTGTACAGGAGCAGGAACTTGGCTCAGAAACACTCCTCCCAAGGGCGTTTGGGCCATTCCACACATATTACCTCCTAACCACAATCCGCCAAAGTAATTATGCGGGGGATTTCCACGGATCAAGCGATTATCTGTTTAATAAGCACATCCTTATGACTGACACACCACATCCTCGAACCCGAGTTCTGCATCACTGGCAGAGCAAAGGGACCAAACAGTCTGATACCTTCCCTGAAGGCCTTGGGTCTGAGGTGCTGACCCAAAATGACACACAAGGATCCAGTTTTGGGTCCAGGATAATCTTTTCTGTTGCGACTAAGGGAAACTAATCAACATTATCACTCGCCGGATTATTTGTGCTCCACACGCACACCCTCTTCCATGTAGGACAGCTGATATCATTGTTTCCTCATTAATGCCGCTGGATATTTACAGAAGTGATTGAGGTTGTGCTCTCAGCTGAAAGGCCCAGCTGGAGAAGCAGTCGAGGCCAGGCCCCCTGAGTCTCAGGCTAGAATATTAAAATGTGAATGTCACCAATCCAGGCTACATTCCCAGTCCAACGGCTGGGCTCCTCCAAAGATTCAAACCTGCAGCCCATGGCTTGTAAGTCAGCTTTCCAAACCACTCCCAAACTGGGAACACAGTCGTCCCATGCACATCATCAATGCGCAATAATTACAGGCACGTTAATATTTCGATTATATCCTGAGGATTCAAACATTCTTTGTGTTATAACTAATACAACCAATGACAACATATATAAATGTACGTATAATATTACATGTATGTATAATATATATGTAAATGTATAATGTGTATAATGTATGTATAATACATATATAACATACTATAAAACATGTATATAACAATGTATAACAGCATTCTATACAACAACTATGACATGAACCACAGAAACACCTTATTCTGATAACCATAACCCAAATAAGACAGTATTTATGGTTCTTATAATTCTCACATTTTCTTTAAAGCTATTTTGTGAAAGTGGCAAGAAAACAACACAAGATAATGCAAAGCAAGCACCGTCGCAACTGTTCTCCTAAATAAGATATTCTGCTGGAAAATTCACGCCTGTCTTTTACAGGGATTATTCAGGATATTCTGATTACCATATACACAGGAATATTAGTGGCGGTTGTATTTCATGGTATGTGTAAACAGCTTATTTGGAATGTGACTGTAGCCAGAGTGAGGGCGATTATGCGGAACACTGCATGCATGTAAACCCTGTCACTGTGACACGTGCAGGATGTGACACTGTGATGTCACAATGCCTGCTGGAGAGGCCGTCGTCATGGTAAACACAGCTGAGCTGGAGAGTCACCAGTCTGGGCCGTGTCCTACCTGATGCCTGTATTGTAATGTGTCACCAGACAGCCCTGGAAAGGAAGGGAGGGAGGATGATGGATTTCAATTTGCGCCTGACAGCCGCGGTGTAAAGGGGCTGCAGAGCAGCTGTGGAGCTTCAGCCCGCCGGTATTACAGCCGTAAATCACCAGGGCAGGCCAGCACTGCTTGCTTCCTCTGGGGGCCTCTCAGGGCAGTGCTGTTAGCACGTCTGCTGCTACCGCTGATCTCAGAGGAGAATTTAACCCCGAGCTGTTAAATAGCTTATTAATATTCCTCTGGTGACGTCCCAAAGGAAGGGGACAGGGACAGGGACCAGTCCTCCTGCCAACCCCATCCTACAGATGTCAATGTAAACGGTCAGGTTTTCCCTTGAGTGAGACTGAAGTCCCTTCTGAGCAAGGAGTCTGTGATCCCTGCCTCACCTACACTGTCACTCATCTTACAGTGACATCACCTGCTCCTGCAGCCAGCACAGTCATCTAGGCCTGAGCGTTCAACCGATTCAACCCGCGGCATTCTGCCCACCTCTGGAACCTCTGCGACCTAACGTTCTAGAACACGGATTCCTCTTCTCTGCGGCTGGCTGGCACCTTCCCAGAATGCAATTCACCCACTCCACTGTAGAACCTCAAACTTTTTTTCCTCCTTGTTGTATTTAATTAAGCGCGTTTCCTTTTCGCCAGTCGCGAGAGCGTGTTGATTTGACGGAACAGCGAGGCCTGTGTCTGAGGCCCTTTGGTTTTGTGAACAGATGTAAAATGCATGAAAGGAGTTGTGCCGCAGTTACATTTGCACAATTAGACGTGTCGTGGATGTGTCGCCTCGACTGATGTCTGAGAGTTATGTCAGAATGGTCTGACAAGCGTAGTTGGGGAAAAAGAAGAGGAAAATCAGAAAAAATACACTTTGGAAGCAGTCCACATACTTTAAGCCGATTAATCCTGGAGTGAGAATAAAATCAATTTCGAGCCAAGCCAAAAAGGAAGTTTAATGAATACCACGCGGAAAGTAACAACTGGACTATCTCCTCTTTCTGATTTGCAGAAAACTTTAGCGCTGCTGCTCATTTCAACTGCGGGAACGGCTTCCGCCGGGTCTGTACGCTCACATCAATTACTCCTGAGTGATGATAGCATTAGCCCTCCTGGGCAGCGCGAGAGGAGTATACTCCACCATTGTGCTGTAATAAAGGGTTTTAATAACTAGCATGGGAACATTCCCCAGGTGCACTGCATGATGGGAAATAGGTCCACTGATATCTGTCTAGCAGAGTTTGAACTGCTGCATCTGCATCATGGCGGGAATCAAAAACACTCATTAAAGATACATCGAAAGCTTTTTTTTTTTTTTTTTTTTGCAAAGCTGAAGATATTGCTGGTAAAAAGAATCCAAACTACATATTTAAAAGCGTTAGATTAAAAGCAGACTCTAGCAGTATAACAAGTGTAAATTATAAATGGGAGTGACTCTCTCGCATAAATCACTCTACTCTGAGCAACAAAAGAGGCATGAAGCTATAAACGTGTTTTCAATGTTACCCCAACACCACCGTCTCTTTTACAACCGAGATGTTCTGCCTTTTCCTACCCCCAAAGTCTCCAGCGCATCAGATCAGAATGAAAAATATTGCCAAATCCAAACTGAAAAATACTAATAACCAAGGGTGAAAGATTAGCCTGGCAGACTCTCTTATCCAGAGGGATTTACACAGCTTAGAATTTTTATATGTTATCTGTTTACACAGTTGGACATTTTACCGAGGCAATTCAGGTTAAGTACAGTATTTTGCCCAATAGTAAACCAGCAGAGTCCTGCTGGGGAATCAAGCTGGCAACCTCCGTGTTATGAGCCCTGCTTCTTTGCACTACCTCGCTCTTCAGCACCGCAGGACAGAGGCACACATTGAGATGCCAGTGACAGGTTGTCAATGAATGTCAAAACTAACTTTCTCATGAAACTCCTTCTCCCCTCACTCACAAAAGATTTTTACACCACCATGTGAATTTCACTCCAAAAACCCAGAACCATACTGGACAGACACTTTAACCAATTTAACGTAACACATTCAATCACAACTTTAATATGTATATGTTTTTAGGAATGGCTTAGAACTTTTTTTCTTTTTTAGAATATTTTTGTTTTTCTTCCTTAAAGGAGTATTAAAGTTAACTCTGGGTTTAAAGTTCAATATCTTTCAGCTTTTACAAAAGACCCTCTGTAAATGCAATTTTTTCACCATTAAGTGGGGGCTTAGAGAACACAGAAGACAAGACACAACTTTTTTGGAATGGACCTGATATTACATAGGTAATACATTTAAGCTTAGATATTCCTTGTATAGATGTTATGAATGATATATAAACACATTAATTATCACTTCTGGACATAATTTATGCTGTGACTACTGTTACCCACAGACATTTAAACTCACAGTATTAGTATTTACTGCACGATGTAGATTGCTCTCATTAATCATTAACACTGTAATCAAAATGAACTCTGACCTGACTGATAAGGCAAGGGGAAGGTCGGGGGTCATTTATAAGGATATTGGAGAACATTTGCATACCTGTTATGTAAGTGAAACTGAGCTGACCTTCCAAAGCACATATTTAGATATGCAGATTTTCAAATTAATGCAATCAATTATTGGCTCATCGGCATTCAGCCCCTTGGCATAATTACATTACCCACAGACTTGAAAGGTCCAGCGACGCCGCTTAAAATAAACGGAATGTGTTGGCACATAAATTACAGCACGCTGATTAGCTGGTGGCTCGTTGGACGTCACAGACACCCACCTGCCTGTGATCAAGGCGGACAGATGCTCCTTAGCTTCTAACGGCTCGCTGTGCTCCGGGTCGCAGGTTCACGTTTGAGTTTCAGCACAGGTGGAATGAAAGACTGAGATGTTTAAAAAAAGAATCAGGTGCAGCTGCAGTAGTCTCCTGAGGTTACGCCTGGTTCTTTTGTTCCACTGTGATTCATTGGAGGATACTATGTCCTCATCCCCATTCCTCTCACTGTATCTCTTCCTTTTATCCTCAAAGGACTCAGACTGACTTTATTAGCATGGCAGGAGCTTATAATACTGTTACTTTGGTGTAATAATGTGTTAATAACACTCAAAACCATAACACTCAAACCTATTTATAACCACAAATATCTAAAGCATAGTCCTGTAGAAAATGAAAGAGGTCCATATCAGTTTGAGTGGAATAAGTGTCTGTTGATCCTGGCAGAGTTACGGATGATTGCTACCTTATGCTTTCTCTAATAAAACTGAAATAAAGCATTTCATAATATGACATAGAACACACATTAGTATTAATTTATGGTAAAATGTACTCATTCTAAATATTTTGAAAATGCATATATGATAAAGTATGTTCAGACATTTTGATGTAAATTTGATGTAAATGGAGGCTGATAATTTATATGAATAAACCAAAATGTTCCTTTTTTCCTCAGTTATCAGATGAAACATTCAGTCAGGCAGATCATTTTTGTCCCGATACAGTGTTCTCTCAGACAATTATTATTTTTTTCTAGAGGAATTGACATTTACACAAAACGCCATGCATGAAATCAGCACTAATACTAATTAACACAATGCATTAAAATGTCCGTTCTGCCCCCTGGAAGCACGATTAGCATGCCGACATGTTTGGAAATGCATTTGCAACTGTAACAATAGTGGTAAAAGGGTTTAATGCAGGGTTGAACTGAAGCAAGGTCATTAGCCTGAAAGCTGGCAGAGATGTTCAGAGCAGGGAAAGGGGACATAGGCTCTCATTATTAATTTTGACTTTGACTTGACAAAAAATCCTTTGTGGGTGTGTGTGTTTTGTGTGTCTCTCCAAAAGTGTGTTTGTCTATGTCTCGCAAGCACACACTCCTTCCTTCACATTGCATTACATTACTGACATTCAGCAGACAGAGTGACACAGGTTACAATTTTTACATTATCTATTGTTATACAGCTGGATATACACTGAGGCAATTGTGGGTTAATTATCATGCCCAAGGGTACAGCAGTAGTGCCCCAGTAGGGAATCGAACCAGCAACCTTTTGGTTACAAGTCGTGCTCCCTACAATGCTACTATATATAGATATATACCACTATATATGCTACAGTACTACCATGGAACCAAGTCAGATGCCAGACATACAGTTGGCAATCCACATCATTTTTGTGAGCAGCTTTTAGTGAGTTAAAGATGATGTTTTTGTTTGTGCTAAAATTGGTCATTGCTTAGTAGATCTGTTTACTGGGGGAAAAGCTTGAAGAATAAGTCACAACGATTCCTTATGACTTCTCAAATGTAAGAACTCAATGTATTTTTGTTACGTTATTAGGACTTCCTTCTGTGCACCTTGTGTACTGAAACCGCAACCTCCCTTTTGGGCGGCATAGACGCTAAAAATGAATGAAGAGAAAGACATGAGATAAAGCTGAGAGAGCCGGTTAATGCTCACCAGACCCGGAGAATGGCAGCCTTTCCTTCTACGCTTGTTTTGAATTTAAACGCGCTAGCCTGCGATGGCTTTATCTGCGCCACAGAAACGCTGCTCGTAAATAATTAATGCCCGAGCTAAAAGTAGTGCTCGGAAAGGCCTGCGCATTTATTTGGTCACCTAAATAATTTATCGGGTACGAGGGATGACTGGCAGGTCAAACACAGATGTGGTTTAGATAATCCCTGAGGATGTTGTAGTGGGGATAGACACTGGAAGCAGCGTGGACCTGGGGCTCGGTCTCAGGAGCTAACAAACCTGCCCGATCCAAGCCAAAATAGCTCCCGCTATCATGGACACCGCAAGCAATGCAAAACGATACTGCTGTATGCCAGCAGGCATAAATATTGAGCAGTGAAACAGTTCTGGGCTCCTGTTCCTCAGCCCCTTGAGGTGATGAGTGATGAGTGCACTGTACAGTACATTTGAAAGGATGTGTCCTGCTGTGACGGACTTGAGACATGCTCTGGATTTAGGATAATTCATCCAGTCTTGTGTGGGACACGTACAGATCTCTCTGTTTTGATACGGGTTGCCCTCTAAGAGTTTGGAAAAGGACAAAATTCTGAAGTGAAATCCCAGTCTTGGCCATGGACTTGGTGTTTGACACCAGTCGTGGTATTGTGTATTGGTGGTAAGCTCAGATCAGCAGATCAGATCTGTCTAAAACCAGTTATATGAGAAGAGATAAAAAGAGAGAGATGGATTGAGAGAGAGAGAGAGACAGAGAGAGAGAGACAGACAGAGAAGTGGCAAGAATAGCACTATATCATCTTCAGCTTTTCACAAATAAATGGACATAAAGAAAACATAAAATCTGAGTGTATTTACACACTGTTAGCTGAAAACTTTAGTATGAAGTAACTAATAAAAGGTAAACACAGAATACATTTCATTCATGCCATAAGAGTAACTCATAGAGGGAACTGCTGAACTTTCTGATTCAGGCCTTGGATGAGCTAAATACACAGGAACTGACATTTATTAAACCTGGCTGTTTACGCCAATGGGCTGCCCAGGTTAGGCTTATTTTAGCCTTGTAAAATGAAAGTGCGCATAAAAAGTTGACTTGATCTGACCAAATATGATCTGTCAGCAGGAAGCAGCTATGCGTTATCCACTGCTGGCACACAAACACCACCCCTTTCACCAGTTATGACATATCAATTATAAATTGAATTGTTTAACAGCAGTAAAAAATTCAGCTGAGCAATCAAAAGCTATTATATTTATAGTACATGATTTCCTTTGCATCTTGGGGGAATAAGTGATCTTTCTTGTTCCCAGATGAAAGTCCTTCAGGTTGTAGGATGGAAAGGGAGAAGTCAATGGTACATTTTTTCTTAGTTGTCACCACTGGCTCATTTTAATGTGAGTCTTTGGAGTTTAAAAAGACTACATTGACGTGACCGACATGAACTTTGCTTCTTTCCTGAGAGATTGGACTTTTTACTGCCAGAACAGATTGACTCTTCAAATTGCTTCTTGCTGAATGGCGCACAGACGCTTGATCTTAATAAACATCTAAACAGAACAGAAAAATAAAAGCGGAAAATAAGGAATACTGAACAGTGAAATCCACACATAAAAAAGCCTCAGATATCATTGCTGTCTGTCAGCCTGAATATTAGCTCTGAAATATCAAACTGCTGGAGGTGATGCTGAAATATTGCTGTCTGTGGAAGAATAATTTCTTTTAACAGAAGCCAGAACATCTGAAGCAAAAAAAGGAAAAAGGACAAAAAAGGAACAAAAAAGCTTGTTCCATTTTTAAGATGCCACACACATTCCAGACCTGCCAATGTATCTAAAACACATTTCCAATGCACATAAAATTAGCAAAATGCCATTTGCTGGAGGGCACATTCAAATCACACTTTCATTACACAGTTTAAAGCCTTAATTAACTGCAGCAGGGGCACATTTATTTTTACTTTTCCCTCGTAAAAATAAGGTCCCTGTGTTCTCATCGTCCCCATCAGTTAGGCAAACATATGCTTTATTTTATAATAAAATTATTTCAACAAAAGGGATATGTGTTACAAATTATTTAAAGCATTCCCACTTTCACATATACAAGCATGTGTTCAAACACCAGAGAATATGTTACACCTTAAATAAACACATTTTGAATAGTTATATTTGCCATATATTTTTTTAAAAAAAAAATCATTCCAAAAAGTCAGATCTTATATGTTTAAGTACGCTATTTTTTTGTAAGAGTAGATACACTGTAGCTGGTGCCAGCCTGGGCACCTGAAATGGACAGTAAAAGTGTTTAACTTCACCTCCCCTCTCAGTTCAACCACCTTCACCTGCATTGTGAATCTTTCATTACCTGGCCTTGTGTTGCCAGGGGGACATCAACAAAAAGAACAGCCAGCAAATGAGCTTCCCAGACTAGGAGATCTAGGTTGATGGGTTGCCTTCTGGGCAAAGAGCTCCATTCTGTGGCTTTCTCCCTCCACCTCTGTTGATAGTCATGGGCTGTGTAAATGTTAGCATCCAGCTCCAGTCACTGCTGATGAGAAGGTTGCCTCATTTTTTGTGCAGGCAAATCAAAAGTAGAGTGACCCCTGCCATGTGGACTGCGGTCTCTGCTGTCTCCCAGAGACTGCAGCTCTCTCTTAGCCTCAGGCCAGATATCATCCCACAGTTTGGTAATGAAAGTGCAACCACCTCTCTGACCACAGAAATGAAGCATGTTTACCCTAAGGTCCATGTCCTCCGAGCACGTCACGGACAACCCAATAAAATTCCAAACACAATCGACACAAAAACACAAAGACAATGTGTTTGCTTTTCACACTCTTCATCCTCCTGAGCACTGTCAAAAGCAACAGAACAAAGCCCGTTCCAAAATCAGACAACATTAAGAGACAGTGCTAGGGAGGTTATGAGCATGTGAAGGATGGGTTTGTATGTATGCACTGTCATTTTTTTTCAGATAATTTTTCAGTGTTTGTGTTGTTTTGTCATACTGGCTACATTACATTAGTTTACATTGCATTATTATCATTACATATTATCACTTTCATCATTAAATTAGTTTACATTACATTATTACTACATATTATCATTTAGTAGACTCTCTTATCCACATCTGGGTATTTTCAATTGTGGGTTATGCACCTTGCCCAGGGGTACAACAGCAGTGCCCCAGTGGGGAATCGAACCAGCAACCTTGCGGTTATGAGCCCTGTTCCTTTCCACTGCACCCCAGGTTGCTGGTACAAGTGGATGGCAGCAGCCTGCAGTCATAGAGGGTTGTGTCGAGCCCCTGAACTCAACGCCAAAGTTTGGCCTTTTTTTCTGTGTTTACTTGGTCTTAAGGCTCAGAAGAATATTATAATAATAACAAAAGTGTCAATGCCTCAGGATGAAGCAAGTCAGATGCTGTGTGGAAAAAAACAAAAAACCAAAAACAAAAAAATAGCGATATATCTGAATTCTTGGGGGAATGCAGTTAATGAATCACTGAAATGCAAACCAGTTTGGGTGCTCTGCCCCACTTTTCAGCAGCCACCAGAGGCAAGAGGAGTTCTTTTTCGTGGAGTCTTGGCATGAGGTCTATGCCCAGGCCACCGACAGCGGACTGAGTTCTGAGCGCTGTGATTGAGAGCCATCATGATGTGGAGCCACCACGTCATAGCTGTGTATGTGAACCATCCTCCTTCTGCATTACATTACATTATTGTCATTTAGCAGATGCTCTTATTCAGAACAACTTTACATTTTAACATGTTATTCACTTATACAGCTGGATATTTACTGAGACAATTCCAGGTAAAGTACCTTGCCCAGCTGTACAACAGCAGTGCCCCAGAGGGGGATTCGAACCAGCAACCTTGCGGTTACAATCCCTACTCCTTAGCACTGTGCTACACTGCTGCAGTGCATCCCTATGATTACAATGATTACACGTTTTCAGGTTTCCCGCTGATGGGCCCAATCCAACACCCTCCCCCCAACATCTTTACTTTTTCATTCTTATCATGTTTCATCATTTATTTAACAGTCATGCTTATACTGGGTGCCTTACAAAGCTCATACTGTTCGTTTTCACATTTTCCATATCTGCCGCTGTTTGTACAGGCAGTTCAGTACATAAGCTCTAGAGTATAGCTGCTGTGCCCTATGGAATATTCAAACCCACAGACCTCAGGACACGAATCCAGTTCCCTGCCCACAACACCACAGCACCACAACACTGTCATCTGTGTAGGAAAAGACCGGCATTTCCAAGGAAAACATGGATCGTTTCAGGCTTCGGAAACCGTAACATAAAGAGGCCGACCCAAACAGACTCAAATGTTTAATTCGACACGGATGAGGGCGCTTGTCAAATAAATGGTAACAATAATAAGCCGTTTCTGCCTCTCTCAGTTCCAAAGACCGTCCTCAGGGGAAATGTTCTGAACACAGACGGGAAAGAAAGAAGGCAAGCACGCTGTTGTTGCGTGAGAGGGGATCTAACGGCACGGAGAGTAGGTCTAAGCTCCCGCCCGTACCAAGCAGCGAAACGGCGGCATCTTTTCCCGCCTAAACAAAACCGCACGGCAGCAGAGGCAAGCAGACAGACCTCAGGTACACATCGAAACCTGATCCCTCCGAGAAAGAGAGAGAGAGAGCGAACGAGAGCAAGAGAGAGGGGGAGAGAGAGGGAGAAAGGCAAATCAGACAGCCCCGTGCATAAACCCATTAATTTGCAGGTGACTGTAAGCAGCACTTTGGATTAGCTTCAAAAATAACTTTCTGAGAGCGGGGGATTGAAAAGAGAGCACACGTTCAAGGGGAAAGGAGAGTCTGGATTTAGAAATGAAGACAGATTAAAAAGGAGGGGGGGTAAACTCACTGCTCGGAGCAGGCTTCTAAAGGCCAGAGATAAGCAGCTGCTGGAGATATGAATACATAGCTATATATTTATACATAATTGTTCTCACTTTCAGCTACATCAGTGACAGTCAGAATGTCAAATGTACACAAATAATTTGACTGGAATCTCCGGAAAAGCTAAACCTGTGTATTGTGCAGTCCAGTCACCTGACCTATGCTTTCAGCAGCGGTTTTTTAAAAACCAAAGCAAACATGTACTAGTGTTTGTGACAAACAGTTTTTCTTCCTCTGTGGTAGTTTATGTATTACTCTGTATGCATTCAGCCTTGCTGTTCTGAAAGCAGGCAATAACCTCTGTGCCTTTAATACATTCACAACACACATGCATGTTCAATTCACAATACATTTAAAAGCCATTACAGCATATTCATTATACATTATTGATAATACACTGCATTTTTATGAACTGGCTTGATGGATAAATTGGCAGATTTTTCCCAAAAAAAAAAAAAAACCCTTTCCAAACAGTATTTTGTCTTGGGGGCGCCAGACTTCTTGGTTCTGATACAGTGCCTTGCATTGAGTCTTTCCAATGTTCCATTTTAATGGCAGCGTTCTGATATCCTGTGCTGTAATAATGGTTTCGGTTCCAGAGATATGAACAGAACGATGCAACAGTGGGGGATATTGATTTCTGGAATCATATTTCAAAGCTTGGAGCTGGCAGGTACAGCGGTATGGGCATGTTTGGTTCTTTCTCGTTGTCCTTTTTTATTTTCACCAGACCAGATACAACCATTTGCCTATTCAAGTGAAAGTCACTTGAGCATAACACAGCCATTCATAAATGAATATTCATTATAAGTATTCAAAACTCACATACTTTAACATTCTAAAATCATGCCTGCACAAATAGAGTGAAGAGGATAATGGATATACTGGAGCTTTTTGACTGGTCAAGTAAATGTCTGATTGGATGTCATCACCCTGGGCCTTTTACAGTCCTTTTACAGCAAAGACATACCTGTTATGAGAAGAAGAAAGACAACAATAAAATGAAATTAAAAGAGCAGATTCGTCATTAAACTTTTTACAGTCAAAATGAAATAATACTCAAAATTACTTTTAAGTTGTTAAGTTCCTCATTTTAAGTTTGGACCTCATCTAAACCAAATCTAGAGAGCAAAACACCTTCTTGCAAATTGAATGTAATTGAATACAGTCTCAGAGAGCTAAAAGATAGGTGTGCCAGAGTAATTATCTGATTACACCATTTGTGTAATTTATTTCATTACAGAAATGAGGTCAAAGGACTAGAGACAGTCACTGAAGTTTCTCTGAGCTTGTCCTGACTCACTGCGTGGATGGCTTTATGAGTTCGTAATCAGTTTCTCAAGTTTAATTCAGTGTTTGTCCCACTGCAGTGAAATGAAATTTATACAATGTCCCTGAGACCTCAGTAGAAAATGAGTTTAGTGATACCTGTTTATGACTTTTTTCATTTCTCCACACCATCCACGACTGCATCTATTGCAGCATACACACTGTCTGAAGAAGTTGAAAGCTGCCTTAGCTTTATTAATTTATCTAGACGAGTATTGTGTCGCCAAATTTAACTTCTATATGGAGACCTTTGCTGTGCCTTTGCAATGAGTTTAAACTGTGCCATACTGGCTGTGAAGCTATCCTTCAGGTAATTACATATATCTATTTACAGGAACTGCATAATGGCCAGATGGTTGCAGTTGTCATTGTTTTTCATATGCTTGTTATTTTTGTATCAGAATTGTTTTGTAATATTTTTAAATTGAATGTTATGAAAATGAATCATGTTTTGTTATGTTTGGGACAGTAATACAAAGCTCTGTAGCAACTGAAGGGAGAAAGTCACACCAAATAAAACTAATCAGAGTAGGTCAGAACTGTGGAGAAAGGTTCCTAATCTAAACAGCTTCAGTAAATTTCAGGCAGTACAAAAGTAAGCCTTTAAAATAAGCTCTCTTGAATGGCCCTGGATTAAGGATCTCTTAAGTAAAGAAGACATAGTGAATGTAATTGTTTTGTATCAAGGCTACCATGCTTTACAACCTGGAGTGGGTTGTGGGAGTAAAGCTAAGGCTATGACCTTTAGGTATTTAAGAAGCAGAAACCTCATTTAACGCCAGAAAACAAGGCCCCATCCATTCGGGTCTCTTCTGCTTCGCTGGAAAGGAAGCACCACGTAGACATTCACAACAAATTCACCAAAAACCAGCTTCTTCAAAATCACACTAACCAAAGTCACAAAAGGCTTGTGGCAAATAGCTATAACAGTATGGAAAAGTACTAACCCCAGCTCAGGGAAATATGGGCAGGGCGGGGTTTAAATTAAGATCTGAAACGGGTGGCAGCTTGAGAAACGAGGACCTCGTTTTTCAGGGACGCAGCCCGTGTCCGATACCGGGGTCCGAGCCAAACAATTCACTGATCGCTTCCATTCACTCTCCCCCTTTTCTGGCCAGGATCCTCATCGCCATAGCAGAGGCCTCTGTCGGCTCGTATCAAATCACATCCTGCCGGGCCCTGACTTCAGAGAGAAAACGGCATTGTGGGTAATTGAGGGGCTGGTGTGCTCTGCCCTCACCGCAGCTATTACCCTTTACATGGGGCCCTGTCCCTGGGGAGTCCCGCCGCTCACCAGTGTCCCCCCCCCCCCTTCCCAGGCCTAAAACCCGGCCTCCCTCCAGCCAGTCATCGGTATGACATCAGCAGCTATATTTATGCCCCATCGCTTAAAGAAGAAAAAACTCCGGTTGGTTTTTCTTCCGACTGATATGAAAAATGAGGGTGTTCCAGGCAGGAGGAGGAGACACTGGAGTGCTGTTATACTCAGTGGACAAGCTGAAAGGCTTCATTTGGTGTTGCTCGATGGAAGACCCTTTGTCCCAGGTTAAAACCATGAAAACTTAGTGGTTCACCCTGCTACGAACAGGACTATGCATGAATCCATTCATGTTGTCTTAGATAAAATGCCAAATGAATAAATGTAATGTAAATGTAATGTAAATGTAATAAAACATCCCAGCGCGGTTATGTTTCTTCCTTGTCCTGAAGGTCAGAACACGTGGCAATATGTCCATGAAACAGCACATATTGAGGATATACAGTACATGTGTGTGTGTCTGTGTGCGTGCATGCGCTCACACGTGTGTGTGTGTTCACGTGTATGTCTTTGTGTGTGTATGCATGCACATGCACATGATTGTGTGTGTGTGCGTGTGTGTGTGTGTGTGTGTGTGGTGTGTGTGCGCACATACATGCCTTTTTAATTTACCTGCCTCTGACTTTTTTTTTTTTACTAATCCAGTGATTAAACTTCTTAATAATTACAAACAAACTTATCTGTTTCTCCCTGCTAATTTATAAAAAAAGTCTAATTTATTGTAGTTAATCACTTCTATTTTCCCATCAAATTAAAACGCTTAATGAAATACAATTATAATTCTCAGTGGCTTTTTTTTCCTCTGACATGCAGTAATTTTTTTATCATTTTGCAATTGAAGTGTCATATAACCTATTATGGATAATTAGTCAGCTTGATCAGAACACAGGGAATGCATTCTCAAACACAATGCTTTCCCAGAACACTGAGAAGGGGAGGGAGTGAACAAATCATTTCATTAAAAAGTGTTTGCTGTTAGTTCATCTGAAAATGTATTTTCCCATAAAAAACAACCCCTTTTTAAAAACACATAGAAAATCTAAATGTTACATAGAGCCTTGCTGAAACAAGGTATATGCCAAAACACCCACTTCACTTAATGGGCTTTTAATCTTAAATAGACAGTATCGACACTAATTAGGGCCAAATTATATTAGGTTCAAATTTTAAAAAGTGTACCATGCATTGTTGTAAAAACATTTGAACAAAAGTGTCATCCACTATCATGAAATTGGAATAATTAACCCTATAGATGCTGCCTTATTTTTTTAACTCCAACTGTTTGGCAGGACAAAGCTACAGGGTGCAGTGGCTGCTGGCTGATCCAGTTTGTAAAGCCAATGAACTCAGAACAAGTAAGTAGACCCAAATTTAACAAATAGCGAAAGTGGTTTGCACTGAAAAGGCAAAAGGCATGGTTCTTTTCCTATTTCATTCAGGGAAGACTTGACAAGCGCTTTGGCACCAGTGGCATCATCAGTGCTACACGATTCTCCTCTGAAGGCACCTCGCTTTATAGATGAGCTGGCTAATCCACGCACACCTCCTGCATTACAAAACAGACCTGCTGAGGTGTGCTCGTCCGCGTCGCCGTGGAAAGAGGAGAACAGCCGGGCTTCACGGCTTCCTTCAGAGCTTCCTCCTATGCGCACACAGAGCTTCGGCGTGTCTGAGGAGAGCTTCTTCCCCTCCCGCTTGCCGTTACACCAATTTCCATAATGTTCTGAACACTAACCCAATTCATGGCAGGGCTCTAATCTACACTGCAGTGTGATCAAAGGCAACCATGCTGAAAATGGTTTTGTTTTTTTCCGTTTTCTAATACCAAAGGGGCAGGCGAAACAGGACGGAATTTAAATGCAGAGGTTAAGCATCAGGCATATGGTGTCCTTTTCTATTATGCCATGAAAAGTCATTTCCTGCCTAATGGCTTGGGGGGATAGTGTTAGCGATAGCAGCTACATGCTCCTCTCCCCTTGGTTAATTCCAGCGCCGTGATAGAGGCTGCATGCTGTTTTCTTCCCCTCGGAGCATTTCATTGCTTTTTCTTTTCATGCATTTTAACATTAAAAGACCAAACTTCTCCTACCACACGAGTGCACACAGTTGCAGCTGGTTTGAACAGGAGTGTGGAACTGCATGGGGTCCAGGCTCAGACACTAAACCCAGGCCCTGTTCTCCCTGGGGGCAGGTAATGCGACCCTACTTACCTGCCAAAAGGTGATCACAGCACACATGTAGTACAAGAGCAGGGAGTGATGACCATCACCTAAGATAGTGAATGTCCAGGAGATTCCTCCAGAGAGAGGGATGCACCTGTGGAGTTTAGAGGTGTAAGCCCTCATATCTACACCTGCGTGCATGCACACACAAACACACACACAAACACACACACACACACACACACACACAGACACACACACACACTTGCAAACACACACAAACACAGACATGCGCACTCACAGGAGAAAAAACTCTTGACTCTCCTGACTTGGCTCAGACAAAGGTCAATCAGATAAGCGTGTTTGAAAAACTACACATTATTATTCCACATTAATTACACTGTCATAAGACATGATTAAACACTTAGTAATATGTAATAGGCTTAAATACATATGAGCCACAATGTCTTTGCATGGCTGTATTGTAAATGTTCAACCTAATCTAAAGAGTGACGGCTTTTGTTCTAAAAAACCGGAAGGTGCAACTCAGAGGTCAGAGTAATAAAGATAAAAATAGAATTTTTTAATAACTATTCACTTTCGTGGTGGGAAATTTATACTTCTGGGAATCAGAGCTATCCACTTCAATCTAATGCACTGATGCCATCCATTGTCTACCAAATCTCTCCGTTCTCTCCTTTGTTCAGACGCACAAAAGGTGCTCCTTCCTTCAGTGCGATTTGTGACAATACAGCAGATGTAGCAGTTTGAAAGCTTATTAAAAATTATCTGTGGGCCAGCGCTGCTTCTCCATCACCATCTGTTCTGCGCTCAGCCAGAGCCAGCGCGATGGTGGAGTGATAAAGCCAAGATCTGGAAGCGATGCTGCGCCTCGAACAAAACGGAAAAAAAGGGAAGAAAAAGGAGAAAGAAGACGGGAGGGAACAGCGTCCATCATTTGAATTCGCACACCACTGTTTCATGATATGCCATACAGCGCCCCACACTCACTGTAATCCTGCAAACACAGTCAAGGGGGGTATACCTGCTGCATTCATTTGATTGCATCAGGCAGTTACCCGGCCTATTTCATAACGTTGTCAGATACAGAAAGCAATTCGACAAGCTCAGCTGTGGACAGCGTAAATAAAAGATACCTGGTCATAATTCCACGGGTGTTCCGGCTCAGGGGAAGCGCTGATAATGATCGGAAAAGGGTGCCGGTCATTTTTTTTTCTCGCTCTTCATGTAGATGAGGAGCCACCTTGAGGACAGGAGAGAGTTTCGCCGAGGTGAATTATGATTCCAAACGCGGCTTTTTTCTCTGACATCAGCCCTTGCGAGTGCATGTGGGTTACAAAAGAGAGCCGAGTTTCTCGGAGCTGAACTGCAGAGCTGAACTGCAGACGTAGATATCATATTAATGAATTAGTTTTGCTTGCAGCTGACATTAGCACCCCTCATGCTAATGTTATAATTCATTTTTTACCCACTACACAAAAGCGTTCTGTTTGCCCCTGGTGGGAATAAGGCAAAACAATTCCCCCCTCTCCTGTATCCCTCAGACCCGTCAAATATTTCGGACGGCTGGTTTTCTGTTCCCCTCGCGTTCCCATAAATCACAGTTTAGACTGCCTATCAGACTCCCCGCGGAACACAAACTGTCGCAAGCGCAGAACGCTGTCCCCATGAAATATGCATCAAAACATTTCCTCTGAAATATCCGTCTAAAATATCAGTCTGTCGCCATGATTCACTAAAGGCCAAACGAAAGACCCAACGTCTGTCAGGGCAGAGGAATTGCTCAGGTTAAACAAGGCAAACTAAGAAAAATAGCCATCCATACACTTTATCTCATTTTCTTCAAACTATTTTGAAACAGCAGACGCCAGTGTAGTTGTTTGACATTTCGGCACATGGCTTTGCCAAAAGAAATGAATGCCAAGCATTAGCAACAAGCCAGCAAATAGCAGCATATTGTGTGGAGATGGGTGTCCTTAAGGTGGTAACACTCTCAGCGGACTTCTGCTTAGCAATCAATCAACTGCTCAAGAAAAGCCAAAAAACACAAACGTAGAGCATCTGATCTGTCCCTGCAGCCTGGAAGGCACTAGACAGTGCACAGCACCACCAATCTGACGCCACCTTCACACCAAGTGCCCTTGCAATTCATTTGCATCAGCTACAGCTTTTTTTTTTCGCTTCATTTTAGGTGCACTGCCAGGAAAACGCAATCAAACCTGAGCTCACTTGCCAAACAAAATCAAGTCTGTTGTTTTAATCCACTTGCTGGTACATGCCTGGAAGAACTGTATCAGAACTAAACTCTTTTCAGTTGCTCTTGGTGTGCTTGCTGTTTAGCTGCAGCGGAGGCTCTCTGGAGAAGGTTAGTCGGAAAATGCAGACACCCTACCTGCTCTCTGCTCCTGCTTTTCTTGTGTGTTGCTCGGTTATTTCACCTATAAACTATGGTCAAAACGGGCCCAGTGTTGTGTCTGTCTGTGGAACATGATTCACTGATGTCACAAAGGGCAGGCAGCCGAAGGGCAAGTTGAAAACTTCAGGTAACTTTGGGAAACTCTCTCCCAAACTCCATTCATCTCTCTCCTCAGGTCGCTCTCCTCCTGTTTGGCTGATGCACTCAGTGCTGGAGCCCCCTACTGGTCGGAGTTCACAAACACAGCTTTGCCTTTTAAAAGAAAACTGTTAAAGGGTTACAGGTCCTACATTTACAAAGCAACAGTTTGGTGTCTGGTCTGAGCGCTTAATTTACTGCTGTACTGGAATGCACAAACTTTCATACTCCACAGGCCGAAATCCCTTAACAATGCACTTTGTAGAAATCTCTGTTCAATTCACATTCTGATTGGAACAGGCTGCTGCCAAGAGTTCTCATTTGGCCACAAACAAACTAAACCCCCTTTCATTCCTATGTGTTAAGACTGGAATGGAATCTGAGCACAATCTGATTGGACGCAGGTTTATCACTCTCGCAGTGACCGCTGCAGGTAAATGGAGATGCCTTCAGAGTGCGTTTCACTGCAGGCCGAACAGGGTCCCAGAAAATTGAGCTAGTTTTGCCAGCAAACATCTCCGCTGATTATCGACTCCTACTCACCAGGAGCGTAATCTGCACATCGACAACAGGAAGCGAGGCAAAGCCCTGATCAGAGCGATGTCAGCTATCTCTTTTTATCAGACCGTGCAGCGACGTGTGCACAAAGATTTCAGTCACTGATCTCAAAGGGCACATGGGGCCACTCTCTGAAAATGGCAACTTCTCTTTTTTTTAATGAATCATCTCTAGAAAGTGTGTAGTTGGACATATCGTGTACATTCCAAACCAAATTTACAAACACTCGGAATTGTGAGTCCAACCCAACCTGTTTCTTGAGTTTGATGTTCCTATGGAACCACCCCTCACTGCCTTTGAAGTCAGGTCTCCTGCTTGGCCTGCAACAGCATAAACAGCCAGACCTTTCTCCCAGCTCACTCTCACTCTGCAACACCGCGCGGCGGGTCTGGAAATAGCTTCCCTTTTAATTAGACATCCCATTAGCGCAACACGCGTACACAACACGCCATTTCCCCCATCAAAGCACACATCAAAGCACCTAACGAGGGAGGCGAAAAGGTGATTATGTTTGATTAGTCAATAAACCACATCAGAGAGGGGTCCGTCTGATCCATATGCAAAATAGCAAGGACCGGGTGAAAATGAGCTAATTTAACGGACCCGCTAAAAATAAAGGTGTGATAGGACCACGACCGATAAATGGGAGGCATGAGCAGATTCTCATTACCCGGATCTCTCATTCCTGTCTTTCACACTCTTCTTCTGTTCCTACAGAGTACGCAGGAAAAAATGCAATTACTGTAATAATGCAAAGTTAGTGTTATTTGTTTTTAAAGCAAGGCCTGGAATGTTGTTATACCAATGAGTAAATGTCCACTGGAAAAACAAAATTAGAGAAGAATGTAGTGAATCCATCACAAACAGCATGGTAAAATAAAAAACTATTCAGGATCAATAAAGCCAGAGGAAGGTTTGCTTGCTGGCTACCAGAATGTTGATTGGGTTTGTGATGTTTTTCTCCATCTTTCCCAAGACATTTGGGAATATATACATATGAAGCTATGTGTGAAGTTTGCCAGTGTGAACATTGCAACATTAGCAGGAAAAATTAAATGACAAAGCAGAGAGGACAGAGCTTTTGCCAAAACAGAAGGAATATATGAAAGAGAGAAACAGTGCCATTCAGCCAAAACAGAAGGAAGCGGAATTACTCAATGTCACCATGCCAATGGTTTCAAATTCAGTTTTTCTCTCCTCTGGCTCTGTGGCATGCACTGTTCTGCAGATCTGGCATCCATGGCAACGTCGAACCTGAGTCTAAAAAGCTGTGGGGGCTGCAGAGAGGGTAATAAATATGCTTAAAAAGGCTATTTCTCAAGACAGTTTTCAGACAGAGCAGAGCTACAGTGTAAAATGGGAGAGGTGGATAGGCTTAGATAAAGCCCAGAGGAAAAAAATGTGATTCACTACATTACCCATGTCGCACCAGGAACATATTATTGTTTGAAACTTGAGTAATTAGCCCTAGCATCTGGGAGACTGAGTGAAGAAAAAAAAAACAGAAAACAGAAAACAGGGTTTGGGAGAAATGAAATAGACAGGAAAGTCTGAAGCAATGAGTGGCACTGTTGATGCAGAATTTTTTAAATGGTCGTGGTAATTACATTTGGATGTTTTGGAAGAAGTTCAATTGAGTTTCGGAGAAAGGATATTTATAGAGCCCAGCCTGACTCCATCTGGTCCAAAGGCTAATTTCGCAATTCGATCTCCCAACCTCTGTTTTTCAATTAAAGCCCCTTGATGGGGGTGGAGATGGGGGTGGTGGGGTGTTGTGAATCGGGGCTTGCTTTTCATGGCTAACTCATGGTGCTAGATTCTCTATGATGAAATAACAGTACGGGCCTTGTTGGATGGATGTCGTTTGGTGAGGCAGGCTGTGGCTTATGGGTGAATGAGAATGATATAAATGTTGTGGTCTCTGAAGGGGTGAAGGGGTACAGCATGGGAGTGCCGTGAGTTTGAATCCCACAAATGATGTGGTTGCTGTATCCTTGAACAGGACACTCAATCTAATTTCCTTACAGCTCAGTCTAAACTGATTGACTGCTTACTTTCTTAATTAATCAGTTAATTAGTTAAAATGTCTTTCACGGTCATCTTCAGAGCAGAAAAACAGTCTCCCATAGAGACACTGTAAATATTAAATAATTCAAGGAATTATTCCCCAATTTCTTATTATCAAGGATATTTTCTACTTGTGTTTTATGATGCATGATGAGTTGAAGGAATTATTGATTCCTTTCCTTTCATTATTCAACCAAAGAATAACCTCAAGCATTTTATTTCTAATTCATTTCCAAACTGGAAAAAAATTGACAAGGCTACACCTCACTTTGCTCAGTCATAGTTTCATCAAATCTCCTTAATCCCTCTTAGCACATAAATGCATAAATAACCCTTTCTGGATTCTGTAATGAGAAC
Organism: Megalops atlanticus; assembly: GCA_019176425.1. Lineage (NCBI taxonomy): Eukaryota > Metazoa > Chordata > Actinopteri > Elopiformes > Megalopidae > Megalops > Megalops atlanticus. The sequence goes on along the minus strand of CM032880.1, from coordinate 3,321,169 downwards.
ATTAATTTAATAATTATCATTGCAAAGTGTACAGGGATGAAACAAGAGACTCATCATACAGTAATTGCAGAGTTCAGGGTCTATTTCATGGTTGATCAGCCAGCTGAACCCAAGGTTATTGCGGGCTGTAGAACTTGTTTACTGGGGTGGGGAGGTAAGAGGATTTGAATGCAGTAATGCTCATTACTGACTTCGGGATTACTCTCATAATAAAATATCAAGTGCTAACCAACCCCCATCTCATGAGAGACATAAATATGTTTTGCAATATGACAGCTACGCAGTGGAAGAGGAATGTTGAAGTTAGGGTATGAAAGCAATGTCTAGAAAGATCGTCACGTTAATGCACATCTGTCTTCATATCAGTCCACAGTGCCATAACCACCTTCAAACCTCAAACTGATGCCTCCACTGCCTACATAATCACACAGTCCAACCTCCCATGTTGTAATGTTTCTTGAAGCTGTTGCAATATTGTAATAAGATTACAATACATTGCAGTTTCAGTGCATCATGGTTCTGAGAGTGTTATGTTCTCCAGTAGCTGTGTAAAATTGGGAATTCTGATATAATCACATTCCTGGATCAATATGCAATAGGCAGACAGCTAAAAAAGTTTCCATTCATATTTACTCAGTTTTTTATTTTCTGGTGTAAAGTGGAGAGTAAAATCAGCATGAAGTTCCAAACGGACTTTGTTCAGTGCTTGTGACTGACGTTCTGTCGTCTGTCCTTGGAGAGTATCTCGGCTGAACCCCTGTGTGGGTCATCAGAGGCATGATTGCTTTCTTATCTCTCTGTCTCTTTGCCGTTACGGACACACGGGGTGAACTCGACCCACCCCTCGGGCGTTGGACAGAAACACCTCACCATGAAGGGGATTGAAAATGCAGAAAGCTGGGATGAGTTTGCCCAGCGGGAGGGACACTGAAAAGAAATGGCATCCGAGGTGCAAAGCTCGCCCCGTGTCCGGCTCGCAGGAAGAGAGGGTCATGTGACTTGCTTTTTTCCAGCCGGCACAGAGAGACAGCAGCTGGCCTCTCATTCCTTTCATGCAATATGCTTTATGTGTCGTATTTTCTGTAACTGTGGCCATTCCTTTGGGTTATATCAGTTTATACTACATTTGGTTCTTAGCTACTCTCCCCACCATTTCAGATTTACAAGTTCAGGGAAAGGAAACAGACAAATATAGAGGGCAAGGCAACCACCTCTTGTAGGCACCTCGGAAACACAATATGAGGCAACATGTGGTGGTAATGAAGGAAATGGACTTGTAACCATAAGCTTGCAGTTCTGAGTCCCAACTGGGCCACTGTTGCTATTCAGTTTTGCAAAGGGTCTAACCTTGAATTGCTTCAGTAAATGTCCGAAGCCAAAAAAATGTTATTATACTGAGCTGGATAAGGATATGAATGTCTGCTCTACAAACAAATAATGTATTGTTTATGATTATATTTATTTATGAAGCATGAATTTATTTTACACATATAGGGCATAGGGAAAACCGGATTCTTCTAACCTGGTGAGTAGGGAAATACTATACTCACCTTATTGGTAAGGTTACGTGTTATCCATACGCATGACTTAATGACAACATGGAAATGCTAAAAGTGCCAATCAAGTGTGACACCAAGTACTGCTGCGTTTTCAAGTTTTCCTGGAAACAGACCTGGAGGAACCCTGGCCTTGTCCAAAAGAATCAGGAAGTCTAACTTTTAATCTGGTGTGTGGGGGAAAAAAAAAACTATATTCATCCTATCAGTAAAGATACCAGAGGTAAGTGGGGGAACTAGCTGGCGGTCAGGCAGAGGGGTGAGGAGAGATGTGGGGATCGAGAGTAGCGATATGCCGAACAGGGAGGAATGAATCGAGACCCGGCGTTTGTCAGGCTTGTTAGGGCAAATGCAGGACGGGGGACACATTCACTGAGCAGTGAGACCCATCTCTCCTACTCCCCCACTGGCCTGGCTATCTGCTTATTAAAAGAAGGAACCGGAGCGGTGGTTTGTATGGTAATGACATGAAAGCAGCAGGCTTATCCACTAACCTGTCTCTGTAACCCAGATACCAATTTCGGTTGATGTGCTTGTTTGTCAGAGCATGAAATAATTTTTTGAGTGTGGGGGATACATGATACAGATGATAATGGAACCATAATAAAGATAGCTGTTGTTGTCTGGGGGGGACTCCTTGCAGGCGCACATAGATTAGGGCTGGTAATGGACAGGGCATTGCAGTGAGCACAGACCCATTTCATGCCTGGTAGAGGTGGCTTAGCAGATATGGGTGTGTGTGTGTGTGTGTGTGTGTGTGTGTGTTTGCGGGTGTTTGTGTGTGTGTATGTGTATGCATGTGTGGGCAGCAGTGTAGCATAGTGGTAAGGAGGAGGGCTCTTAACAAAAAGGTTGCTGGTTCAATTCCCCACTGGGGCACTGCTGTTGTACCCTTGGGCAAGGAACTTAAACCGCAAATGGTTCAGTAAATATCCTGCTATATAAATGGATAACATATAAAAAATGAAACCTGTGTATGCGGTTCTGTATAAGAGCGTCTGGTAAATGACAACAATGTAATGTAATGTGTTTTGGTGTGAGTAGTATGTGTGTGCTTGTGCAGGTGCGTGTGTGTGTGTATGTTTGCTCTTGTGGGGATTCCTGTGTGTGTAATAACATGTACATGTACTGGCATTTGAATGCTGTAATGCTATGGATAAGGTATATACAGGGGCTGTTCCAAAACAGCATGTACTGTGTAAGTACATGCACTACCATATGCAATTACACATGTACAACGCAAGTGGAATGTTACAGTAAGTGTCCCAAGTACATCACAACCAACATCGTTCCAAAGAAAACATTCTTGTAAACAAAACTAAACTCCCCCCCATAAAAAATCAAGCCTGCCCCTGTACAAACCCTCATTTATTTTCCAGAGGAACACTTACAGGGGCACTTTATGGAAGCCCAAAGCAAAAGCAGTGTTGTCAGCACTGTTATTGTTGTTGGTGATGAAACGGTGTGACAGACACAGAGCTGGGTTGAACAGTGGCAATGGCAGCATCCCACACTGTCTGAAACTGCTATCTTCTTACACAGAAATAGCAGCTTTATCACAGCCCTCTGTCACGCGTTCTGAAGAATACAGTTTACTGCAGCAGATTTCATTCCGCATTCCTTTCTTGTCCATGTTACTTTGGTGTAATTATTGCTGGTGGCAGGTGGTTATTTACACCCCCACAGCTTGGAGGTGCTCAGAACAGCAAGGGTAACAGAGCTTTACCCAGAAGCTATAGAGACTGTGCCAAAAATTAAAGACCATAATGATAAGTATTATTACTAATACTAGTGCTTATACTAATAGTTATATTGTTGCCGCTAATTATTTTTATTATTGGTTATAACAATGTTAAAAGTGGAATTTCCAATCAAAGTGTGTGGACTATTCACGGGCTCACAGGCCTCAGGTGCCCTGAGCTGCATCAGGCAGCTGCGAGTTGCTTGGATTTCATTGGTGGAGCAGCGCCTATCCTCCAATGGGCGTCCGCCCCACTGCAGTGCGCTGTGTGACTCACAGTGTGAAAAACAGCTGCATGTGAGCGTACGGAGGATTCCCCTCGCCTCAGCGCTCCTGTGAGAGGTTTCCGCTGTGAGACGAGTCAAGTACACAGTTGGTTATTCCAAAATAGGGCTACATAAAGTGGGAAAAGCGTTAAAAAAAGAAGTAAAAAAAATAATAATTACACTGAAATTGGTATCCAAACTGTAAATAGTTACCCTATTACTGTTATTATCATCAGCAGTGCAGTTGACTCCTGATAATTGCAAATGCTCAGAATCAAGGTATGCACAACATAGCGATCACAATGCGATCACAATGGGACCAGCTAAAAAACTGCAGTGTGCAATAAAACAGAGTATGCAATTATCCAACATACAGTTATAAAGGGCTGACTGCAGTAGCAGTACTGTTGACCTGGGCTGGGCAGTGGCCCTAGTGCTGGCCATGGGAGAGCAGACAGAGGCCCATGATACTGTGGCTGTGAAGGCGTGCCTGTCCTTTCATTCCCTAATCCAAAGGGCCATCTGGAGTCGAGCCACGCCCCTTTTATTCCAGGCCAATCCCCTTAATTTGGACATTTAAGGGATATTCTTTTGTTTCACAGTGAACTACGGAGCAGACTTTTCACCTACTCTGAAAAAGAGCTACTTCCTCCCCTCACTTTTTCAGAAACAGAGTCTTCAGTCAGACGAAACCCCGTTTATCTGTGCCTTTAAATCTCTCCTCCTCTCCTGTTGCGTGGAGAATGCGATGTCACGGCTCGGTTAATAATGGCATTTATCGGCGCGGTGTACGCCGTCGGGCTCTGCCGGCGTGTGCAACACACTCTGGGGCGTCGTCACTGCGCCGCAGCTCTGAGATTTAATTAAGAGCGTGTAGAAGAGGAGTCTCCGCCCCCCTCTCTCTCTCAGAGGAATCTGCTCTCCCCTCACAGATCTGCTCCTGTCCCGTCACCTCACCTATGCTCTCTGTCTGTCCCTCCAGGGGCGAGTTTAGACAAAAGGGTGTTATAGGACAGCATACTTGCCAGGTCAGTGAGAGAGAAAGGGTAATTATTGAAAGTGTAGAGAGTTAGACAACTGATCCAAACTCCAGTGATGAATCCAAAAGTTTAAATCCAACACCCTGTTGGACACACACACACACACACACACACACACACACGGCCTGGTTGTCGCGGCTCTCCTCTCATTGTCTAACGAGGCAGAACAGACAAACAGAAGCCGTTCGGCCCCGCTGCGGATGCGGCAGCGTGTCTGTCTGAGAGACATCCTCTCCGGCCGCGTCAGGCTAGATGCTCGGTGACTCGTCACACGGTGGAGAGACAGTCGCCAAACAGCTGCTGGCAGCGGACAGACAGCGAGCAGGTGTGCGGGGACTGCGTGCTGTGGTAGGCACCGCTCTGCATGCACGGTGATTATCCAGACCGGCTGGGTGCGCGAGATTTCGTAACACCACGGGCTGTTTGAGGCTCAAATTAAATCAACCCTGTATCACTGTGCGAGATGTCTCTGGCGCTGTAGGGCGAAACCATATGTGTTTTTTTACCTGATGCACCATGAACCTCAACAGCCAATATCAGCCACTTCCAGGTGAGATGGTGGAGCCATCCAGACTTCCTGTTTTCTAGGAGGCACCATCCAGACTTCCTGTTTGGTAGTGATGGGACAGCACAGCAAAGCTACCAAGAATCAATGGAGCCATCTTATCAGTGACTCACTGATCTAAACCAATTTTCCCTGCAGTGAATCTTTTGATTGGTTGTTTACTGAAGTCACATGAAATCCACTCATTATGTGGTCGGGGAAGGTTCACTCTGTCCTCACACTTGATTGGCTCTTCCTCTGTGTGTGTGTGTGTGTGTGTGTGTGTGTGTGTGTGTGTGTGTGTGTTAATAGTGTGCTTTGTCATGGATTTGAACTTATACCAAAACAATGGCAAATCCCTGTGAGAGAGCGGAAGCCGCGCAGACACAGATGGAGGATAGACACCATACCTGCTGGACCTTTGCTGAGTCGATACAGGTTAACTGCCTTAACCCACAAAGCTTCCTCTGTAGTGTCCCATCCCCAGTTTTGAACCTGTAAACCTTTCACAAATCCAGTGCCATAAGCCCTACTCCATATACCACTATTTTAAAAACCTTTAAAGAGTATAAAGGCAAACATTGCAAAGTATCTCTCCATTTAGTTTAATTAGTGCTCATTGTATCAAAGCCATGTAGTGGCTTCTCTGATTAAATAATATGTATTGAGCAATTTCACACTTTCACAGTGGATTACACCAGACAGAACAGGAAAACCCTGCGTGACTGATCTACTCCACTGAAGACTCCTGCTGGGATGTAAATGCATATTAATCTTGCTGCAGGCGTTTGGGGTGCACGGCGAAAACCTGCTCCTGGAAATATGAAATTCTATAACTTCGGTAAGGACCCGACCCCTGGACTCACCCTGGCCTGGCCTCCCTCGCTAATCCCTGGCTAACAGCAGTCTGTGGAATTCAAATCCCAACAGACGCCCCTATATATCAGTCCTCTTTCCCTTCTGCATGCTGTTTAAGCACTAGTTCCTTTTAGTTATAGTGGCAACCATGGTCTTTGATTTATTGCTATGTGCCCCAGAGTCTATTCAAAATGTATTTTTCCAAGTGGGGGTATATCAAAATACAGTCATAAATGAAAAGGATGTAATTAAACCAAGTCTCCGTTGATTTTAAATGTTTTACAGCACCCACAGCTGTCCTGCACACAATCCCCCAAAATACCCCCCCCCCCTACCCACACCAATGCTATTCATCTCAGCCAATCCCAGCCGAGCAAAAGTGAGCCGAACACCTGGATGACTGCGCTGTGCAGGTGCGACCTCTCGACCGAGGCCAGGTGAGGACACCTCTGAGTGAGAGGCGTGATTTTACAGCCCAGCTGTGAGGCCCGAGAGGAGCGGGTCACTCGCCCGATCGTTACCACGGCACCCCCCCGCAGGGCATGGCTAATCAGATGTGTACCCAGCGGAGCACACAAATCAATCGCAGCAGTAGCCGGCTCGTCTGAAACAGCTCATTCCACCTGTTGTGGTGTGTGTCCTTTCAGCTTCCTTCCTGCTGCTTAAATGCCACCAGACCAGACCAAAAAAGTACGAGACGCTATTACACTGGGGTCAGTCCATTCCTTTTTTTTTTTTTTACACAGATGGTTTTGGTTTGGGTTAGGGTTGTGTTAGCTGATCCAAGATCAGTGTTTTTTTTTCTGGGGGGGCTGCTGTCTTCAGCATGGCCAGTGTTCCTGGTACCTGGCAGAGGCTACTGCGGAATCACGAGCTCTCTTAATGAGCCTGGCGTTCTGCAGTGCAAGAGGGAGAGAGAGAGGGAGAGCCTCAGAGCCAATCACAGGCCGCTGCCGGAACAATGGTCCTCCCTATGAGCGCTTGAAGGATCTTGTTGTCTAAACGGGCTCTTGCTGCATTAATGAGGGTGTAATTACCAGCTGTGTTAATGCAGGGCTTCCTTCAATCAGCATTAGGCTCTATTGTTCCTGAGGCCTCTCTAAAGCTGGCGAGTGGGCGGATTTTTTTGGGGGGCGCCCGTGAGATCGCACCGCGTGGCAGGTTCGTGCTGACCCCCTCGCTCAGCGGGTCCCCTGGGGACACCGGAAGTAGCACTCAGGTGCGGCGGTGACAAGGATGTGTCAGACCCACAGGGAACTCAGGCGAGAGCGAGACCGCTACCTTTCGGTGGAATGCGCAGAGGGAACGGCCAGGTGGTGACTGAGGTGTCACCCACGAGGAAGTGAGAGGACACAAAAGAAACATTTGAAGACGAATGGTTTGGATGAGTAGGTTTATACTTACATTCATTCAGCAGGTGCTCTTATCAAGAGCGACTTGATAAGAGAAAGAGTAGGCAAGCCTGACAGGTGAGTAGGCAGGTGATGCATTTTTCCTGCTAAATACATTTATACATTTTTGTTTTTTGCAAAAAGGTCTCAGTGTTCACAACTATATCAATGTATATATTACACTGAATATGAAGAGGAAACAGATTATGAATAATGTATTTATAGACCATTTAAATGAATGACCAAGTAATAAATTTTTTATCAAATGTATACATAATTATATACACTAATGAATATGTAAGGCAATCGTATTCTATGCAGTCACATATATAACTGTGATTGCAGGGTATTATTGCACTTGTTATTTATTTTTTACTGTAGCTCTTGGGTATTCACCACGGGACCCATTGCTATAACACTTTTTGATGGATTGTCACACATATACATTTATTCCTTTGCTTTGTAAGCTTTTTGTCCTGGAGCTGGAGTGGCTAAAAGGTATGTAAATGTTTGGAGTGACAGGAGCACTGTTTTACGTATGATAGAGCAACAAAGGGATGAGAAGAATCTGGCTTTACACACCTGTGTCTGTTCACTTGTGCTGATGCTTTTTATGCCTCCCTTCACGCCAGCTCACAAAGCATGCGCTAAACCTGGAGCAGCTCTGAGGGACTGCAGCCTCTGCCAGCTCTCAGAGTTTCCACAGCAGACCTACAATCTTCTTTGTTTACCAGGCAATTATTTCACTATTTCTCACCCAAATCTTTGTCATTTCTCCTATCACAAACAGACAATCAATCAGACGGGCAAAGATTCTGGGGTGATCACATGACCATGGCGGAAACCGCAGCACTCAGCCTCAGTATTTCAAGGTTTAATTTTGATTGACATGCTGCTCCCTGTGAGCGATTATCTATTGTTTTTATTCACTTGCGGCCCAATGAGGAAAATCGCCCACCATTCACTTGAATTCGGAGTCTAAATTCCACCTGATCTCACTCTGGTCAGATCAGATCTGCACCTGCCTGCCACAGAGGTCACGTGTCCCTTCATATCAGGGTGCAGACCACTTCCATCACTCTTGCTGTACCAGTGTGACACTCATCATGAAATGACAGAAGGGACAAGTCTACCTGTAGAGAAGCCTACCTACCGTGTGTGCTTCTTTAACAATGGTGCAGAACAACGTCTACCTACCGTGTGTGCTTCTCCAAAGAAGGTGCAGAACAACAACATCACCACCACCACAAAACAACTCCATCCTGCTGGCGATGATCAGAAACACACAGGCTCTGAATGCAGGCCCTGCCTGGATAATTGCTCGCTGCGAACATCACCTGCTGGCTCCTTTTTTCTCCTTGAGAGGAGAGGTGGGAAAAGCAGTGACCTGGTTTGGTAATTGAGTGGAAATGAAAACACTCTTTCTCTCCTGCATGTGCCAGGAGAAGGAGGAAGATTAAAATAAGAATGCAGGAGGAGCGTCAGCTGTGTATTTCAGTGGGCTTTACAGTGGGCTTCTCAGAAACCTCTCTCCACAGGGCGTGATCTGTCAGTCAATGGTTTATCATTAAACCCTTTAGCCCCATGCAATACCTGCATCCAAATGGAGCTAAATGGAGTTACATGGGCATTTTTGAACCTGGTAGCATGAAGGTTACCTTTAAATGAGTGACACAGTGGTGGGTATTTGCTAATAGAGTGTGCTCTTAATCAATTTTAAATGAGCAGAAAGAAGCTTTTACGTGGAGGTACATTAGGACAAACAGCGCTCTCTGCAGGAATTTCTGGGAAGGACGCATTTCTCCAGCAGCAAACCAATCTGGATTCTCGTTTTCTTAAAAGCCAGCTTAACAAGAAGGGTCGATTCAAAGTGACTGCCATTGCTTTTTTCTCTCCCAGAAGAATAGTTTGGCTCGGGACCCATCTGGTCCTTAATGCAGTGTCTTTTCTGAACGAAAAACAATCCTTTTAGTGTGGAGAAAATGAAACTGTCTTGGCAACAGTGAGGGAAATTGGTGACAATATTTTCTCTCACCTTGTACCTGGGTCTCTGGCAGGCATTACCCATGAATCATTGGGGCCAGGCAGAGAAGGTCTAGGGGCCTATCGATTGGAATAGAATAGAGCACAGTTTACTACACAGGCGCATTTAGCATAACTGATAGACACACATCCAAGAGCAATGGACTCCATGCTATTCTTACAACATCAGAGAGGAGCTGCGCCTGTGAGCACCTGAGAAAGGTGGATAAAGCACACAGAATGGATGCAGGGCAGGGGAGGACTGCACAGTCTCCTGTGGCCACCAAGTTTCTGACTGCCGTGAGGACATTGTGACTCTACATTTACATGAGGTTTTTGTCATTTCGCAGACTCTCTTATCCAGAGCAACTTATATAAGCTACAGATTTACATTACATTTATACAGCTGGCTGTTTACTGAGGCAATTCTGGGTTAAATGTCTTCCCCAAGAGTACAACAGCAGTGCCCCAGCGGGGAATCGAACCAGCAATCTTTCAGTTACGAGCCCTGCTCCTTCCGGCTATGCTACACTGCTGGCCCTCTCTTCAGTTTGTCCCAAGAGCAAACCGTAAGGAAAGCAGAGGTGGAAAGGATGTCCAAACAAGCACTCCCCCTGGGTTTATTTTATCACCTGACAGCCCCAGGTGCGACTGTGTGAGGATTTACTGAGCGGACTGTGAGTGCACTCTGTCTGCACACCACACCACGCAGTTAAACCCGTCAAAACTCAAAGGCCCTGTTAGTGCTGGTGTGTGCACCAGAGACTGCGCTTTATGGACCAGCACTCCCGAACAGGAGAGTGCTGTAAATCTCCTGTTGGAGCTACAGCTATCACTAGGAGCAGGTGCTGGGGGGGGCAGGATAAGAACAGTAGAGTTATAGCATCACCTTCCAGAAGCCACCTGTAATGCATAACTTCTGTGGCCGGTGTGGGGGGTTGTGTTTGCGGTTCGGGAGGGGGCTGCAGCTGTGCCGAAAGGCCGTTTCTTTTGCGGGATGAGAGGTTTGTAGAAGCCGCTGTTGATCTGCTGTGAAAAAAGATGAGTCAGGCTAACTGTGATGTCATGGGATGTCCAGTGATGTCATTGTATCTCTGAGGCTTGAGTCGACAGTGAGAGGGGGCTTCAGGAGCATCTCAAATGAAAGAGGGAGAGGTGGGTGGTCTGATATCGATCGAACACTATGACGGTACAGTAACCGTGGCGAGTGTTGCCTCACGACGCACAGTCATGATGCTCTGAAAGAACCATCGGTCATGAATATTCCATGACCCTGCCTGGGGCAGGTTCTCGCTGCTTTTCTGTGTGCAGCACTTGTGATCATTTATTCAGAGCAGCGAAATCACTTTCAGTTTGTTTGATTTTTGGAGGTCCTCATGCAGGACAACCCGCGGTTCCAGCGGCCTCATGCATTGTGCAGCTTCCTGCCGGATCCACTTCAGACACTGTGAGCTGATGAGCACCACCTGGAGCCACAGTACAACAGCATGCGCCTCAGCTGGGATTCAAACCAACATCCTTCTGGTTTAGCATTCTAACCACTACACCACACAAGCTGTTGTCATAGAAACATTTATGAAGTGCGGACTGAAAAGCTATTCGGTCGACCAAAACATTTTTGAAGTTTGGTCGACCGATAAACATCAATGCTATTTTTGAATGAATCTACACCCGAGTGAAAAGCTCTGGTTTTAAACCGCTGGGCCTGACCTGGCCTGGCTTGTTAGGGAGTGTGTGGTATAACCTGGCTGAGGCTGGGCAGCTGTATCGTCTGGAACCCAGCTGGCAGAAACCGCCTCATTGGCTCCTAGGGCAACAGGAAGAGGAACGTTTGGGACTGGATGCGTGACACCTTGATCAGTGAACGAGTCAAGCTGGGCTCCCCCTTTGTTGCCGCTCAAATCCCAGGTCATGTGATTAAAACCAGACAGCAGTGACATCATCATGTTAGGACAGCGCTGACAGAAGAACATGGACAAACGCTCTCGTTTTTTCCAGCTTTGCTTTGATTGGATATTTTGGAACAAAAACAGAGGAGACGGAAAATTAGAACATTTGTTCATGCTTGCCTTCTGTTGATGGATTGTGTTTTTAAAAAGGAAGTTATGTCAAGATTTTGGTCAGATTTTATATAAACTTAGATCTCTGCCTTGTAATTAGGAAGGCTCTGAAATGGGAGCACTCGCATGTAGAAAAATGACGAACCTGGGTATTTGTACAGAGCTGGACGACGGCGCTTGCCACTAATTAGAGTCTTTTGGAGCCAGGCACAGCATCAGAGCAGCAAGCACTGATTACCTCATCGAGTCAGAGCAGACGCCTCTGACAGGAGCTGCTCCAACCTGGGGAAGCAGAGTCAGAGCTTCCAGCAGACACATAAACCTACTGCCCAGCGTAAGTGACACACACACACGCCCCCTGTCTCCCACACACACACACACACACACACACACACACACACACGCACGCTCTGTCACATACATGCTAACACTCTGTCTGTCTCTCCCACACAAACACACACAAACACACACACACACACACAGAGCGGGAATAGCTACATCATCATTACCTGTAAAGCATGGTTTGGTGTGCATAATGATTCTACTCATCCATTCCCGTTCACATTGTGCTTTTTCTACTCCTGTGAAAGCGGATTCCTTTTTTGTCTTATTCTGAATAAGATGTTTAAATTCACCATGAAATACAACACCACTAATATTCCAGCATACATGCTAATCACAGTATCATCAATAAGCCCTCTAAAGGACAGCTGTGGATTTTCTCACTAATCACCTTATTTGAGAATGGCTCAGAAGATGCTTGCTGTTGCATTATCTTCTGTTGTTTGCACTTTTTCAAAATAGCTTTTTGCAAATAAGACATTGTCTAATCGTCAATATCGCCATCTTTTTTTTGTCAGCTGTGACAGCTACTGTAGCTAGTAAGTGAATTATGATCCAAGTTACGTTGCAATGTACATGTGCATAGGAGAAATATTCAGAACAAGGTGTTCACGTGACTCAGTATTCCAGCTAAACACACACATATCCCACACGTCTTAATCTGGTTTCTCATAACCCAAAGACCATCATACCTGGGTTATAGTTATCGGAATAAGGTGTTGACATGACTCACGCTACAGACAGAATACTTGAACATTCAGCTTAATATTGGAATATGAAAATGAATATAAATATTGTCAATGTTTCAGAGGGCCTGAAGGATGGCTGTCCATTTCATTGCCTGATGGCCCACTGTAACACATGGCTTGCAGCACACATCAATCCTGGAATGAAATTAGAAATAAAAAAAAAAGAGGGACTGGGAGATGCATTTTACCTGTGGACACCTTTGTCAAAGGACACTGGGAAGAAACTACAAGAAATGTGTCATCTGGAACACTTTCCTGCTGCTAACAAGTCATTTTATGATGAAGCTCATTCCTAATCTGAAGTATATAAGGGAATAACGCAGGGTTCAATTAATTATCTCTGTCTGACAGTAACAGAGAAAAAATGAGGCTAAAATAGAATGGAAAAAAAGAGAAGGAAAAAAGATGGTTCATTTACATGAGTCAGACAAGGTCTAAATAACGTCCGCACAGAGTGACACACATATGGCGACTACGGTAATTACAGAGAGATGAAAAGTACTGCTGAAACCAAGGCTCTGTCCTAAGGGCACTTGCATGCGTGGCTTATGTAAACCTCAAAAGTATTAAGCAACAGCGCCAACCTGTGGTAAAGAGGGGAACAACTGGACATAAAGATTCACGCAGGCTTGTGGACTGATTATAGACATAGTAAAGAACAGCAGGAAGATGCCTTTTATGTAGATGCCTTAGGAGAGGGGGACCCCACTAAAAACATATGCCCTCAATGTGACACAGGCAGTTTAACTCAGAGGTATCGTGGGACAGGTGTACCCCACTCCTGTCTGCCTACTCTCTCTCTCTCTCTCTCTCTCTCTCACACGCACAGACACAGACAGACACACATGCATGCATGCACACACATGCACACACACACACACACACACACACACACACACACACACACAGACACTAACACCCATTCACACACATGCTCACACAAACAAATGCCTAACATACATTATATTACTGTCATTTGGCATACGTTCTTATCCAGAGTGACTTACACAGTGCATTAAATGAAGTGGCATGAGAAGCTGCACAATCAGTGCACCACTATTGTCATTGTCATTTTGCCACCACTAACCACACATGAACACTACATCACTATTCAATACCTAACAATACATCACCATTCACACTGCTGTTTCCAGCAAATGTTTAACGGATTCTTTGGCATGCATGAACGTCTGATGTTGATGTTTGACAGCCCACGGTTTAGGGAAATAGAAGCAGAAGGAGGGTTACCTTCCTAAAGCTCAGCTCCACTTTCTGGGCTGGAAGTGCCCCCTTCCTGTGCTCTGGGGTAGTGCAGTCACAACACTCACTGATGACAGATAGGAAAACTACATCACATGTCACACAGACCAGATCCATACCCAACAGCAGTGGTGTCCAGACTCTTCAACAACATGCAATAAGAATTCACACCATCCTATTTCCCTCTGAATCAAAAGACAGTTGGGAATTCTACATGTGAACACATTTTTACAGACTACCAAAACAGCCACAGACAGGAGTCAATGTCACTGCGCAGTTTCCTCTCCTTCATGGGTTTAAGAGGGACAGGATCATCCTCATTCGTTTGTGTTATCAACAGTCAGTTTCAGACAAGTGCAAATAGACTAAAAACTGAAACAAGGAAGAAAGAGGCATTCATAATGAGATTAAGACATGATCCCTTCAAAACACAGCTCACTCTCTAAATAAGACGTACTCCTTTGGTATTTCCTATTCTCACTGAACAAGTTAAGCCTCTTTGCATTCTGTCACAGCGATTTACCATAGGTATACCAGTGACTCAGTGGCAAAATGTTTTCACAGATTAAGAGTTTTGTAATGTCCTCCTAGTAGCACATTGGAGAAAATTCAACTCAGTCCATTTCTGACAATGGGCTATTGCAACACATGCTTTTAACCAGACTATGCAAATAACAGGAATGAGTAAAATCATTGGGATTTAAACAGGGTCACCCACTCGCTATACAATAAAAGTATGCAATTTTATGCAGCTGTGTGGAGCTACAGGAGCCATATGTGTAAATGTCACACCTCTTTAAAGCACATCTCAGTCTTTGTTCCATCCTTGCCTCCCTGGCAGCATTCTGGAGGTATATTTTCACCAGGAAAGACATAAACCTTCACCAAGTCTGAAAGAAAAAGCTATAGTGTGCCAGACTTATGGAACAAAGACCTCCGGCTGTGAAAATTATGAATGATGGGCGGGATGATTTTTCAGAAGGAGCAACTCTGCTCTGACTGATGGCAATCTCCTCAATCCCAGCAAATCAGAGGCTGTTTTCTGAGAAACGGTGGACAGCAATCCACCACCCCTGGGTCCAATGGGGGCTAAATTGTAGAAAGTACACATTAAAGTGATCAGTACATTGCGGGAATATGAGTTCCGTGTGGGTGGACATTGGGTATAGTTTGTCCCCTTCTTCTCTGCATCCATACTACTGGGATTGACCCTCGTTGTCCCACCCATAATTCCCCTTTTGACCAATAGTCTAACTTTCTGAATCTCTGTGAGCTTCCTTTGCAAGCAAAGGGGAAATTTTCTGCATATTTTGTCTGAGCAGGTTTGTGTCCCCAACCTCCCAGAAATGACAAAATGATTAGGCCCTGTTTTAAGATAACCGTCATCAGAAAATTTGTCTTTGACTTACGAGCAGTAAAAAAAAAACCCTCCTTTAATGAAAGGTAAGGATGTTTTACAGTTGCTATCACATAGACAATAAAAGCCTAACGTGGAATTCATCCTCACTGTATCACAGTCATTACACTTCGCTCTTTATAAAGTTGATTAAAACATGCTGTAGCCGTACAGGAAGACTCTCAAGATTTTGAGTATTGAATTTTTCCAGAACTGGTTTTAACGTGTAATTCCTTTAATCTGATTTAGAGACCCCTCCCCAGGGTCACTGAGATATCGGTTGCGGGAATATGAATGTGAGGATTAAAGCTCGGCCAGGATTTTGGGTTTCTGCTCCAGACTGCATGCTCCAATTCCCGAACAACAACAGGATTTCAGAGAGCGGAAAATGACACAGCCCTCCCCCCATCCCCTCCACCCCCACCCCCACTCGATTTTTTTTTTATTTCCCAAACCACTTCAGTAAGAAATCGGATTAAAACGGACGTGAGATAATCTTAATTGGCTTCTCACTGGAGAAAAATGCGAGGGTTGGGTGAGTGCAGCGAGACTGATAGCCCAGCCGGTTGCCAAATCACGCCACCAGTTTCACCCTCACCAGAGGAAGGGCTCTTCTGAATCTGCATTCACGCGGATTCCTCACAAGCTTTGGCGGTTTCAAATGAGAGCTTTCTGTCGTAGCTTCAGGTGTCCACCCTGTTGAAACTGGGCTTTGCTCTGGTTTGAAGAGGGGGAAAATTGAGACTGGGTTTTGGAAAATGCGGCATAAAGACATACTGGGAAATCAGAGGACGGAGGAGGACCTCTGGTATGATCCATGTTGTGTCAATGAGTTTGAGTGACGTTGACCAAGACACACCCACAAAAGCAACGCCTTGATTCAAAGTGCTTTGCTTTTCTTGGTCTGTGGCACCTGCAATTGTGTGAAGTGAAGCACACAACATCATTTTCACTAGGGAGGAGAGCACTAAAGCAAAAAAAAAAAAAAAAAAATCTATTGCTTCTGTCACATGGAGCACTAGACTAGTTTGAATAAATACTTGCTCGACCTTTTTTGCTCACGTAAGGTGATTCAGAAACATTTAGCCAATCCCTGCTGGACTGAAAGATAGCAGAGAAGCTAACAAAATGTCTGCTTTTAGGATGTGGATTTTTTTCTTTGATGTATACTCAGATTTGCAATTTTGCAAGTTATGAAATGGCAGCGTAGCTTATTTTCTTCAGTGATTAGGGTTAATACAGAAACCTTTCTACATGGTGCTGGGTACGGCTGAGTCAGACAGCCACATTACCACAGGGCGGAGTCATGCTACATACACACTCTGTAGGGAGATGTGTATCTTTGTGTTCATGTTCGTGTTCGTGTTCGTGAACGTGAGTGTGTGTGCATGTGTGAGTGTGCATGTGTGACTGTGTGTGTGTGTGTGTGTGTGCGTGTGCGTGCATCTGTGACTGTGTTTGAGTGTTCATGTGTGTGTGTGTGTGCGTGTGTGTGTGTGTGTGTGTGTGTATGTGTGTGTGTGTGTGTGTGTGTGTGTGTATTTGTTCATGCGTGTGTGTGTGTGTGTGTGTGTGTGTGTGTGTAGTTGGTGGGGGTTGGGGGTTTTCCATAAGGCACAGCTGCACACATGCTTGGCGTTAGCCTGCCAGTGGCCTCTCCTTATAAAGTCTCTGGGCAGATTTACAAGGGAGCTACAGGGTTGACCACCTCTGTGTTTCGATTCTTGGGTAAGCGGAAACAGATGGGAAAGCTAACTGCCACAACAGCAACAGCTGAGAGAGCAGGACGACCAGTCAGCCTAATACAAACCATGGACGGGACTCCTGGTTTCCCCATGGAGAAAACAATGTTGTGAAAAGGGATATGCGCCCAATTTGATGGAGCACACCGAGTTCGTCACCCTCCCATCAGGACTGGGACCGAGTAACAGACCACACGGGTGACTTCACTTTACCCAGTCATTTCCGAAAACTAGGCCTCGATCCCATGTGACACCTCAGCTTCCTCATCATGTCTGAAAACTAGGCCTCAGCCCTGTGTCTGATTGTCTCAGGGAGTGATTTAGCTGGGAGAGACCCTATTTTGAATGAAAATTGATCCGCTTCCATAGATTTCTGTTCCCTCATGTCCTCTGGCTTCAGTCTGTAACTTTTGCAAGGAGCTGTGAACTGCTCCTTAAATTTACTAACAGCAGTGGTGCTGCAGCAGTGGAGATATGCAGTCTCCTTGAGGGGAAACTAGTGGGGGGCTGTGTTGCATTATGTCAAATGTGTTTTTAAATCCAGTAGAATAGTGTAATTTAACCCCAATACCTGCAGCTGAAACATCATAATTAAAGGACCTGAAAGGACCCTAAAGACAATTTAAAATAAGTTCAATAGAGCACCCAAGCAAGCTGATACTTGCCATCTTGGAGCTGAGCTGTATATGGCTCTCTCCTGTGATTGGATGGTAGCCAATGAGGTAGAGAGTTTAACCCTCACTCTCTAATCAGCCCGGCCAATTGGGCTGCCAGTCCAGCTGCCCACTGCCCAGAGCAAAGACATAAACCATTGTGACTGTTGGAATTACCTTTGGGCCAGGAGAATAAAAGCCCTTGCTGTTCTCTGTGGGCTTAGCAGTGCTCTAATCCTCCACTGAGCCAGAATGCGGAATGCACCTCATGCTGGGCCTTACAATAGCGCTGGATGAATTTTCACTGGGAAAAACACAGAGGCATTTTAATAGAATATTGACACTAAAGTACAAATTTAGGAACTGGAAGCCAGGGGCAGCCAAGGAATCTGAGTGTGGCATAAAGTCTGAAAGGTAATTACTGGCCTTTTCATGTAAAACAAACAAGCATAAATATCACTTTTTTGTGGAAAAAAAAAATGACTAGACTAAATAATTACTCAACTAAGTGACTGAGAATGCATGCCTTTCAGAGGCGATTTAACAAAGTAGACACAGAGGCACAGAGAGACAAGGTTGTGGCAACGCCGCAGATACATTGAGAACATGATCAACGGCAGGAATGCTTATCATCTGTCTAACCACTTATGTTCACAGTTTCGTTTCTCAAAGGAGCTCTTTACACCAACGATGTGACTAAGTGACTGAGAACGCCTGCCTTTCAGAGGCGATTGCACGGGGAGCTGAACAAATCTCTCTGTCCCTCTATCCACTCCTCCTTCCTCTGGCACAATCTCTCTCTCTTCCTTTCCTCTCTATCCTCTCTATTCCTACCTCTTCACACTTCCTTTTTCTTTTTTGAATAAAATGAATAAAACACATAATCAGAGACTAAGTTTGTTCAGGTGAACTGTGGACTCCTGAGGTATCACACCTGGAACGGTGTTCAGCACAGAGTGAACACGCCTTCACTCAAAGACGGTTAGACATCAGCGCATTTCCTCTTTCCTCCACACCGCACCCATCCTCCTCCTCTTCTTCATTTCTTTGGCAGATTCCAGGGCCTTGCTGCACACGGTGCCTCCCTCCTACACCAATTAACCCCAGTCTAACAACATTCATTAATAGTTGGCCAAGTTCTTTAATTAGCAGCTGTCCGACTGCAATGAATCTGGCAAGTCACCCATTATAAAGAGAGAGTCTTGGAATGCTAGCACATGTTACTCATTTACCCTGGGGCTCTGAGATACATGATAATGGAGAGAGAATGTCAGAGAAAATGCCAGAAAAAGGGAAGTAATGGCATCGGAGTGAAGTTACATTTCCACCTCCTCTTAGGGACAGAACCCTCTCACAGTTCCATCACAAGAACATTCCACGCTCTCACCGACCAATCGGGCTTGACTCTTGAGGCAGCTGCCCTGTTGCATGATGGGTGCTTACCAGAACACGGGCATCCTTCTCCTCTCATTCTGTGGCCCACATGTTAGCACTGTGACACCTTGTGCTGCTGTTGTACTGGATCAGAACCATATTTCCTCCCTGTGCATCACGAGCGTGTGTGATGGAGCATTTCCTGCGAGCTTTTCGAAATTCGACCAGCCAATCCCGATCCCTGACCGGAATTCTGAAACGAGATAAAGACCAGATACAGAAGCTGCAGACAGGCAAGGTGCAGCAGCATTTAAAAAAGAAAAGAAACAAAGCAAAAATCTGCGGTGCTCTGCAGAATGCTCACCTCCACTTCCAAGAACTGCTGCTGCAAAAGAGTAAAAAATACTTTCACACATTTCATCAAAATCTACTCATATTTTTTGATTATCCTGTGCACACAGATAAGTTTACATATCAATGGACAGAAAGACAGACAGCTAGATAGATGGATAGGAATCTAGCTAGAGAGACAGACAGACAAGCAGATACACGAGCAGTCATGCAAACTCCACTCCACCAACCAGAGGAGAAGGATAACAAGGAAATATAAGCTTTTTTTTTACCAACAGTTTTCGTTGATTTAAGATGATCTGAGAATCCTCCCTCCCCGAAGGACACATTCCGAGTGGCTTAACAACGAGAGCCCCCTTTATGTCTGTGCAATTAGCAAATGGTGGCTCAACCAACAGCACGAGCCATTGGTGGATGCAATCAATAAGCCCTTTTATCCTGCCGCCCCTGAAGCGCAGAGCTTAGCAAAACAAACGTTGCACAGTGATGCCTCTTGTGCTGTTTGACCTCACAGTGGACGCATCTGCGGGCGGCTTTGATCAAGCAATCAGCCCCCTGGTTTTACAGCTGATCCTTGAGGGATGTATGTTCAGCTCCTGTCCCGCGTCGCTGGCGTGTAGCGTGCAGAGGGTGTTTGTCTGGGCTGGTCGAAGCCAGTTTAATGAGATCAAATGAAGTCACACCAACTGGATGCGAAGCCGTCATTCACCGCAAGCTGAAAAGCATCTTTTACTGTCTAACGCATACACCTGACACAATATTTATGCAGTACTTGCAGCAGAGAGACAAGGCACGTTGTAGATATGTTGAGAAAGTGATCGATGGCAGGAATGCTTTTCATCCCTGTAAGCACTTCTGTTCCCCATTTTGTTTCTCAAAGGAGCTCCTTACGCTAACAATGCAGTTTATCACATTAGCCACAAACACTGTTAGCCAGGGAGTCCACTGTGTAATTAACTGTCATATCCCCGGTTAAGGTAATTAAAGTTACATTTTATTATTATGCATTTTTATAGCAGACACTTTTATCCAGGGCAACTCACAAGGCTCCCACAACAAGATATGCTAAACACAATTCACTGGAGCAATAAGAGCAATTGCATCAGCACAGAACGGTCTCCAACTGTAAATAAATTAAAAACCAACAATGCAACAGCATTTACTAACAATTATCTTTAACAAACGCATATATAAATCATATTAACATGTATAAAGAGTCCAATAATGATCTGTATCAATGTTTAACAAGGACAGAGGAGGATGGCTAATCGTGAAAAAGGTGTTCTTTATTCTACACAATACGCATCGTGCAGACCTTACAATGTTATCATGAATGTTACATAAAGCATTCATAACATGAACGCACGTGAACATTCATTTCCACCTTATGACCATTAACACAAACATTCATGCAACTGTGAATGCCAAGAAAATAATTCTTTTTAAAAACGCTTGAGCACAATCCTTATGCTTGTGACAGTCAACAATGGACTCGGGAAAGTGTCCTTCCAGCACACCTTAATCCCTTCAACATTACATTACAGCTGCTTGGCAAATGCTCTTATCCAAAGCAACTTACATAGCTTACAACATGTTATCCATTCACAAAGCTGGATATTTACCGCGGCAGTGTGTGTTATGTACACGCCCAAGGGAAGATACCTGGTAACAGAACTGGAGATCACTGGGTTACAAGTTCCTAAGTACAAATGTTTTTGCACTTACCTGCTCCACCTCCTACTGTTGTTGTTGTAAAGGTGTATAAGGTCACATGACTCGCACTTTATCGTGTCATCACTGTGTTCATCGTGGTTATTTCAGAACGAACCCTCAAATTAGGCCTAACTCCCAGTGCTGTGTTGGTATGGGGTATGCTCTGCCAACCGCTAACATGGCTATATGGCATATCAGCCATTCTAACGTGAGCAGAACCCTGTTTCAGACTTGATATGTTTTCATAAAGGTTGTGAAAGATGAACTACACTCCAGCACGTCGGTGCTGTTGGCCCATCATTAGGAAGAACAAGCTGCCATGGCAATTCTATGGGTTTTCAGGTTAAAGCACGAAAACCAGCAGGTCTCATTTTATCAAATATCAAGTCAATTAGACGTAAAGCTAGAGTTGAAGCACAAAAATGCGCTCAAACATAATTCCTTGGATTAAGAGTTAATTCCCATTTGTACGCACCAGTGATGAAACTTCAATAAGCAATGTAATGTAAGCAGTAACCTAAACCGCGCTTCGTTGGGGCTACGGCAGATCAGCTTGCAAGAGAAGGTAAACAGCGACACTTCGAGGTACAAACTGGGAAAACGGACAAACGTTGAACTGAAACACATTATAGGGGTCCTGGTATATTGTATTACAAGTTATATACTTCATAAAATCAGTACATTGAACCCCTCTTGTCAATTTAGGGGCGAATATTACCCTTGCTTTGTGCAAAAATCAGTTACAAATACACACCAGTAGACCCGTGTGCATCAGATCAGCGGAATCGTACGTACAGGTTCAGTTTACGCTCCAACCTGGATGCGCTCGATCCAAGAGTGCAGTACACGGTCCTCACCGCGGAGAGGCGTTCCCGCGTGGACGAGCATCCGTCCTTGAAGTTTGTGCTTGGAGTTCGCCGGAGTTAACCTGCTGTAAAAAAGCGTCTCGGGAGGAAAAGACCCAACCACAGGGGAAAACTCAAGCGTAAACGTTAGTCGTTGAAACGTGTAATCGCCTGGAAATTCACCACAGCAAACGGATCGATTTGTCCCTCGGAAACTTGTTGAATTTTGAAGCCAGTTCGCTGTCGTGTTTCTTCATAGTCGTTGGGTTTGTGGGGCTCTGCGATATACATGTTTTCGGATCAGTTCACCGAGACGTAGCAAGCGAACTCAGCCAGCTAAGGTGTGATGAAGGACCGGTTGGCCGATCTGACAGTCGTGAGTACATTTTTGTTTGTCTTTAGTTTGCCGGCTGGCCAGCAGATTGTAGGTATCAAGCGCTTTCTTAATTGAGTATTTTTTAGATTTCACCTTTTCATGGCTTTAAAACGTTAGCGTTAAGTTATTGTGTTTTATTAGCCTTAGCTAACGTTAGCTGGAAAGCTGCCTGAACGGCTAAGTCATGACGGGGATCATTCTGGTTGTATTTGTTTATGTGTCATGTAATGTTAATGATTTAGTTTTACTTCATTAGTTAGGTTTGCTATCCACGCAGCAACCATAGCTAGCTACGGTGGCTAGCTGGGTACGTAAACTCTTTACGTTCCTTGTATGTCTAATTATCACGCTACCAAAATCTTGCTAAGGTTAAATAAACTTATCTGGGTTCAAGACATTAAACGTATGCGTCATCCTGTCAAAGATTAATTTTAGATGGCGCACTTTAATATGACACATGGTAACGTTATCATAGATGTTAATAACCCGGTTTCAGGTGTGGCATGTTCCCAAAGGCGCTTGCGGGTGGTAACCTTTCTCTAGGCAACGGAAAAATTGCTCAATTGTTATTGGCTAGCTAAAAATGGCTAAATGTAATATACTAATATTAACAGAATAATAAATAAGTTTGTGTGAAGTGTCAATTCAGTGAGGTGTGTCATATTTCCCGTTTGTCAAAGGCAGATGGCTACCTGACGACTTTGAGGAAGTCTGTGCGTAATGTTGCTGGACAAAGAAAACAACATAATATCCGATTGCCGTGATGTTGAGCCCACATACCCCTTTCACAGTTTGGACACCATTCACCCTTAAATTGAAAGCCTTCACCCCGTAGTCTGTGAGCAACATGTACTTTTGGCGATTCATATTTTTTTCTAAGGGTTCTGGGGGAAACGGTTTAAAACTATGAGCACCACTGCGTGTCAGGTCAACTGATCAGGACATTTGTCGTTAATTTAGAGTTAGTCATTTCGCTCCTGAAGTCCCAGTTTCTCATCGTCGATTCCATGCATCTGGAAATCTAAAGAATTCCCAAGACAGTGTGAGGCTGGTTGGGGGAGATAGCCTGAAAATTCAAATTCCTCTTATCACCGTATTTTCGCAGTCACGCACAGACTGCGTTCCAAGGCCCGCTACCTCAGCCAAGTCGGGGCTTGTAGGTAATGTCTGATGGATTACGGTCAAAACGTGCTGCAACAGAGAGACAAGATTCACAGGGCTGCTTCAACAGCCCCTTGCAGGATCAAACCAGACACCACAGAGTGGTCGCAACTATAGCAGGCAAATACCATCCGAAGAGGAAATTTAGCACGTACGGGCTTGGAAGAACAGGAGCTCCCCCAACACAATGCAGCCGTGCTTAACATTTCATCTGTAGGCCTACCTTGAAGGTGTTTTTACAGCCTAAGATGTCTTGCTTTAACTTTCACATTTCCACTCCTGCTGTATTTCTGACAGTGCTATCTGTAAACACAGTGGTTTGTCTTTGCTGTTCCTAATACAATTTAATATGTGTGCTCAGAGTATATTACTTTCATGTCTCAAGTTCCCTGATGCATATCTGTAAAAACATTCAATGCAAAGTGCAGAAGATGAAGTGAAGTTGGCGCCATGTCGTGCTTTTGTCTGTACATTCAGGGTACAGTATACAGTTGAACTCTGTTTGTGGAAGCTGACAACACTCTACCCATGAGGGTGATGTGGGTCAGTCACTTGAAGAAGGTGAAAGCCATACCTGTCTGCTCCCTGCACAGGGAAGAATACTGCTGAAATGTTATGCAGACAGAGCTGCTTAACAGGTGAATGGTGGAGATTTACACAGCCCTTAAAATGCAGGCATCCCCTCAGCCAGGTGTCAGTGAGTCTGTGCTGTGAACAGCTTGGATTTTTATTCAGTCCTCAGACAGGATGATGCCGCTGAGGGTGGTGTAGACTCCAAGGGCAGCTTTTCTGTGTGGTTCTTGTTTTCTCTTTGGGGTCTTCTTTGGGGATGGGTTTATTAAAGGATTGGTTGGGTTTATTAAGCCATCATAGTGATGGTGCTGCTTCTCTTCTCACAGAGCAGCAAGAATGGGAGAGATGATGTCGCTGTCCCTGTGGAGAGGGAGTCCTTCATGGACGGATTCTTCAGAAAGGTATGTGTGTGAGTGTGTGTGTGTGTGTGTGTGTGTGTGTGTGTGTGTGTGTGTGTGTGTGTGTGTGTGAGAGAGAGAGAGAGAGAGGCTCGTAGTGTCTAAGTCTAACTGACTGCAGTCACATCTTGGCTTGCCATTCTGTTGCAGCTGGAGGCTGTTTGTATTGGTTTGCGTAATTGTTTAGGTAATGAACCCTGTGGAATGAAAACTGTGTGTATCAACTGAAATAATAATAAACTAATAAACTGTGTTTGGATAATTGATGTATGTAACATGTAACTTTAAATGAAAGAATCTGTGAATTATGTAGCTGTTGGTATATGGAAAAAGCATTTAACTAACACTGTTTAAGCATGATGTTTATGTAATGTAAACATTTATGTAAGTAGACTGTAAAGCTACTATACTCTTTGTGTGACGGCACAGATATTGGATTCTGTGTGTGTAACTGTAGAGAATGGATGGTGTTTGTGTGAATGCACAGAGAATGGGTGCTTTTTGTGTTATTGCAGAGATAATGGGTGTTTGTGTGAATGTATAGATAGTGGATGCTGTGAGTGTGTGTGATTACAGAGATAATGAGTGTTGTTTTGGGACTGTACAGATGAAGGGTGTTGTTTGTGTGAATTCATGGATAGTGGGTGTGCTGTTTGTGTGGATACATGGAAAATGGATGCCATTTGTGTGAATGCATGGATAATGGATGCTGTTTGTGTGAAGGCATGGATAACGGGTGTTGCTTTGGAACTGGCAGGTGGAGGAGACTCGACGGCTCATTGATCAGATTGCCTCACAGGTGGAAGACGTGAAGAAGAAACACAGCTGCATTCTTTCTGCCCCTGACCCCGATGAGAGTGAGTCTGAAATACATTACCTACTTATTACCTTACCTCCACACCTGCACACACCTGGGTTTGTCTGCTCACCACAGTTGGCAAGTCTCTAGGACCACATCCAGGACCACAACAGGACAGGGCTGAATTTTTATTTGTAGTGGTACATTTGGGGGGAGGGAATCAAAAAACCAGAAAACTCTTGGCCACTCCGGGAAAAAATGGCATATTACTCTTTGACCCTGGGAAAAGGCAAACTGGTAACTGTAGGAAAACAGTGGAATGGCATGAAGTGTCCATCAGTTCACTGCATCAGCTGGAGTCTAGAGGCAGTTTCACATCTGAAGGGTTGCATGCTGGGCTCAGACAGGCTGAGAGGATGGCCTTCTGTCCAGGAGTGACCAGGGCAGGAACACCGTGAGTTTCACATTATCAGTCCTCTCTTGCATGTCAGCTTGTCCCAGGAGGCTGAGATGGTAGCAGATCTACTCGAATGCCTGGAGTCACCAGCTGACCTGGCAGGCCTTGCACAGCATTGTGTTACTGTCTGAAAAATGCATGACCATCCCTTTCTAATCAGGTTCAGCTACTCACCTGCTGTGTGCAGGTATGGAGAGCCAGCAGTTTAAAAGTGAAATGACCTGAAATGAGAACGCCCATCCTCCTGGTGGGCTGAAGGCCAAGCCACGGGCCTCGACGATCGGGGCGAGGGCGCTGTCAGAACAAACACCTCTGCTCTGTCCTGTAGGAAATGTCAGATCGGCCTAAATGCAAATCAGCCTGAGGCCGGGAGAGGGCAGGAATTGAACCTGAGGTTAATCTGGAACCCCGGGCACCCCTGGAGAGGAGAAGCAGGGGTTTGGCTGTGCCTCCAGCCTGCTTAACAGTTTCCCAGTTTAATCGGGTGCCTGGAGGAAGAGGGCCCCTGCCGGAGTCCTCAGATAAACGGCGTGATTTGGAGTGGCATTCTCGGCCCAGCCCGAGCTCATACCTCGGGATAAATACAGAGCGTTTCGGCCTGATTGGGTGGGTGTCGCTGAGACTGACGCTGTGGGGGAGAAGTGAGAGTGTGTGAAGGCGCATAAACGCTGCAGCTGTGTGTTTGTGTGGTTGTTTGCTCCTTCCCATGACTCACACAGCTCAGCTCAGTGGACACGGCCGCTTAGGTCAGTCTCTCTCTGCTGCCATTGGCCCGTGGCCCGCAGTATCACGGCAATAAAAATCCATCACCCCCGAGAGCACAAACATCTGCCGGTGTGTATTTATGTTGCACAGAGAGGTCCTTTATTCAGTTTTACACAGCTGAAATTTAGCGACTGCCTCGAAAGAGTCACATGATCTAGTGTGGGAAGCAGAATTTCATCTTTTAATGCTGTTGGGATGGACCAGCAGCTACTGTTTTGAAATGAAGGCATGAGCTTCTTACACTTGCCCCTTTGCGATCAGTGTCAGGGCTGGATTCAATATCGCCTGCACCCGCTTTCTGTGAATAAATCTGTCAAAATTGAGTTGATTTAAGGAACTGTTTTCCGTTCTTGCAGAACATCAACTCTGAAGTGAGCAGAACCCTGTTTGGGGGAAAAATAAATAAATATACATCATACTTGCGGAAGTAATAACTCTAGGTTAAGGGCAAAGTGCACTGTGGTCAGATTGAATCGGGCCTTAAAGTGGAGTGACTGCCTGGCAGTCTGGCTGGCATCATTCACTATAGGCATCTGCGCAGTACCCAACAGGGAATCTGCCCGTCTGCGCGCAGATCCTGACTGCGAGGTTGAGTCATTGCTCAAAACAGAGAGGAGGGCTTGAGTAATGTGAGGGGAGATCACTGTAGTACTCATTACTTCCTCTGAAACCAGCACGGTGATCAGTGTAGCCCATACCCCACACTAGTGTTTAGTGTAGACCATGCCCCACATTGGTGTTCAGTATAGACCATGTTTCTCACTGGTGTTTTGTGTAGACCGTGTCCTGCACTGGTGTTCAGTGTGGACCATGTCCTGCACTGGTTTTCAGTGCGAACCATGTCCTATACTGGTATCTAGTGTAGACCATGTCCTGCTCTGGTGTTCAGTGTAGACCATGTCCTGCACTGGTGCTAAGTGTAGACCATGTCCTGTACTGGTGCTAAGTGTAGACCATGTCCTGTACTGGTGTTCAGTGTAGACCATGTCCTGCACTGGTGCTAAGTGTAGACCATGTCCTGTACTGGTGTTCAGTGTAGACCATGTCCTGCACTGGTGCTAAGTGTAGACCATGCTGGAGTTAGGAAATGGTATTTGCATAACACGTGTGTGCATTCCCCTGTCCCGGTCATCACTCTGCAGATACCTCAGTGTCTGACAGTGTCTGAGTGAGTGTAATGGATGTCACCGGGTCCGGGGATGGCGTTATACTTAGCCCTGGCAGTCCCCGGCTCACAGGTGTGTGTGTGTGTGTGTGTGTGTGTGTGTGTGTGTGTGTGTGCGTGCGTGTGCGTGCGTGTGCGTGCGTGTGCGTGCGTGTGCGTGCGTGTGTGTGCGTGTGTGTGTGTGTGCGTGTGTGTGCGTGTGTGTGTGCGTGTGTGTGTGTGTGTGTGTGGTCTCTCGCAGGGATGAAGGGTGAGCTGGAGCGTCTCAGCGAGGACATCAAGAGGAACGCCCGCGCCGTGCAGGCCGGCCTGAAGAGTGAGTGAGGGTCGCCTGCCTGGGGGGAGGGGTTACCTGTGCAGGAGCAGCAGCAGTGTGGGGAAAGCTACACCCCCTTAGCAGCTCTGAGCCTTACACACAGGGCGGTGAGGGCTCCCGCATGCTAGTGTGTTAAATACAAACACGTCAGCACAGCCTCATGGGTAATGGCAGCTCACCCCCATTCATTTATGTACTGTCACTATCTCAGGCGGGTGCCTGAAGCCTGAGCCTGATATTCTGACAGATTAAATCTTCAGTGAGGTCCTTATCTTTAATCAAAACAGAACGTCAGTGTTTTCTTTGGCCTGATTTCAGGGTGTTTAGCTTTTCCATTTCTGCTTTTCAAAATACTGGTCTTTCTTCCTTTTTTGCTCTAAAAATGTATATATATATATATATATATATATATGGAGATAGGTGAGCATTTATTTATGAATGTATTTATTTTGGCTGCTCAAAGCCTTGTTTTCAGGTTTTGCGTGCATAAGGCCCAGTTTCTTCATGTCATAAAGACTAAAGTTACTGAGGTGGAGGTGTGATTTGCATCCTCACCTTTTGTTCACCTGGAGCACAGAAAGGGACACGGAGTGGGCCGAGTGTGTGATTTGGCAGTCAAATTTTGGACAGGGTCACTGTCTCGTGTTCACAGCATGCCTCTTCCTGGTGGTGAGGTCGCTGCGGCCTCGCCCTCAGTGTTAGCTGTGGCTGTGGTACAGGCCCGTGAACGGTAGGGGGCGCTGTTGAGGTGCTAACGCGCTCTGTGCTCTCAGCTGTGCAGCAGGGTCTGCCTCAGGACGAGGATGCAATCAGGACCTCCGTCAATCTCCGCATCCAGAAGACTCAGGTCAGGACCTGCTCTGGATTTGCTTAGTCTGTTTGCTGCACACACACACACACACACACACACACACACACACACACACACACACACACACCCACCCACAAAGTGCCTGCATACAGTTTGTGTTCTACTGCCACATTTGAATGTGTCACTTTTGATGGACAATAAGCTCACACACACACACACACACACACACACACACACACACACACACACACACACACACACCCACAAAGTGCCTGCATACAGTTTGTGTTCTACTGCCACATTTGAATGTGTCACTTTTGATGGACAATAAGCTCACACACACACACACACACACACACACACACACACACACACACACACACACACACCCTCAAATGCATACACTGCACTAGTTTCTAGCACTCCTGAATTGAAGGTTTCTTCTCGTAACGCGCGTCTCTGCTTGGTGTTTCCCCTGCAGCACTCAGAGCTGTCGCGCAGGTTCGTGGAGGTCATGACCCTGTACAGCGAGGCGCAGGTGGCCTTCAGGGAGAAAAGCAAAGGCCGCATCCTGAGACAGCTGGAGATCAGTGAGTTTCGCACAGATCCGCTCTGAGTACAGAGATCACTCCCATTTCTCTCTCTTTCCTGGGTCTATCAACACAAACAAAAAATGTTTCCAACATGCAAATCACTGGCACTTACAAACCACATTTCTATAAGGCTGGAAATTAACACTGAATTAAATTGGTTGGTGAATAAAATTAGAGGTATGGTGCTTCAATAAAGTCCCCGTTACAATAAACAATTTGGGCCACTTTGCCCCACCCAAAGCCAGCCAGCACCCTTCCAAAGCCGTGTTACCTAGTTTTTCATTCTGCATTTGTCCATGTAAGAATGGAAGGTGAGGGTCATTTAAATACACAGGCATACATAGTCTAGCATCTGTTTTTTCCTGTCTGCACCTGCCATGCTGGGCACAGTTATTGTTCACCTGTCTGAGTCCCTCCCCTTTGAGAACAGGTGTGGTGTTTACCTGCCTGGATCAGTGTCACTAACAGCCTCCTCTGACCTTGAGAAGTGCAGAGGAAGTGCTGCTACCTGCAGCAGGTGACACCTGGTGGTGTTGCCTTGGAAACCGTAGGCAAGAGTGCAGAGGTTGCTATGGAGAGAGGCAGGTCACATGACCAATGGGGCGTGTCCTCATAGGGTTGGCTCGGGCAGGGGAAGCTGGTGTCTGTATCAGGGTGTTTGTGTTTGAAAGCTGACGACAGCTCCATCCAGCCAGACTCAAAGAACTGTCCTGTTATGCTTATGTTGAAACACTGATAACGGTATTATGATATGGCGAATAGCACTTTAGTTATGCTGTAAGTGGTTTTCTTGCACTTGGTGAGGCTGGTGTAAAATGCACGGGAATCAGAGACACTGCTGTGGGTTCTGTGCCTCTCTCCTTCGGTTTGTGCTCCAGGGAGGGAATTCCCAGGGCAAACCACAGACAGCTACCCCTGAATGTGGTCACATGACCATGTGTCTGTAACCGTCTCTGTCTGAAGTTCCTCCTCATTGTCATGCGGTGTGAAACGTTCCCTTCTGTCCCGCCAGCCTGCTGTTCTCTGTCTGCTAGCGTTACGCCTGCAGGGCCAAACTAGGGGTTGTGCTGAATTCAATCCTGGACGAAGCTACTGATGTCTCTCTCTCTCTCTCTCTCTCTCTCTCTCTCTCTCTCTCTCTCTCTCTCTCTCTCTCTCTCTCTCTCTCTCTCTCTCTCTCTCTCTCTCTCTCTCTCCCTCCCTCTCTCTCTCTCTCTCTCTCTCTCCCCTCTCCTCCCCTTTGTCTCTCTCCCTCTCTGTCCCTCTCTCTCTCTCCCTCTCTCTCTCTCTCTCTCTCTCTCTCTCTCTCTCTCTCTCTCTCTCCCTCTCTCTCTCTCTCTGTCTCTTTCTCTCTCTCTCTCTCTCTCTCCCCCTCTCTCATAGTGTAATCAGTGTGCATGGTGGATGTGGCCTCTGGCTTTTCTCTCTGTTACTGTATCTCACTTCCACTGGCCCCCCTACCTCCCCAGGCCTTCATTGTACAGTGGGTTGAGTCGGTAGCACAGATCTGTCTCTCTTTCACACACATGCATGCTCACACACACACACACACACACAGTGTAGACCAGTCTCAGGCTGATTAGAGTGAATTCCACAAAAATGTGTGAGCTGAATGATGGTTTCAATATTGTATTTCAACACATTGCTTTGGAACACTGCCCTTTTTCCCAAAATGTAAAATAATCAATTTGATGTTTTAGTTTTAAAGTGGATTGTGAAATCTGTGTCTTGCATTTTGAAAGCCCACATGTTCGGATCATTTCTGTCTTGAAGCTGGAAAATCGACCACCGACGAGGAGTTGGAGAACATGCTGGAGAGTGGGAACGCCTCGGTGTTTATCTCTGACGTGAGTCAGCAGAGCTCTTTCACACGCACTCATTTAACAGGCACTCTTCTCCAGAGCGACTTACGAAAACCAGCGCACAACAATACTTAGGCAAGCAGCCGCACAGATGTTGAATTGTTAGTACCGTTCTTGAAATACAGTGCAGTTATTGTTCTGCAGGCTGCTCTGTTCCCTTACTGGAACTGCATCTCTGACCCATCATTACTATGTGCTGTGTGAGTGTTTCCTAATAAATGTTTATTTAACTGCTGAGCCTAACCTGATTAATTGAGAGCTAAGCTGGCAGGAAAACCAGCACTGTTAAGTGGCTGTCAGCACCCTCTGGTGGAGCTTCAGAACCTACCACCCCAGAGAGTCTTGATGTACACTCTTTACATTTCTCACCATAAATAAAAGTGGTATATTTACAAAAAAAATGGCTCTAATATTGTGAAGCCAATTGTCAGTACTAAATTTAATGAATCCTTCTTCCTTGTTCATGAGAATTTAATCTGACATGTCAGTTTTGTATATTAAGTTAGCTGCTATCCAGCCAGTGGGTTGGGTTGTGGCTGAGGTGGCAGAGCTCTTTAAAGCCCCTGTGCCGGCGCAGGTAATCTCGGACTCCCAGATCACGCGGCAGGCCCTGAGCGAGATCGAGTCGCGGCACCAGGACATCCTGAGGCTGGAGTCCAGCATCAGGGAGCTGCACGAGATGTTCCAGGACATGGCCATGCTGGTGGAGACCCAGGTACTGCCTGCCGCACCGCCGAATCCGCCACGCCCTCTCCCGCCCTCCGTGCTCATGGCAGAGCCAGTGACCAATGAGGTTCCCGTTTCCCGCTGTTCTCCCCCCAGGGCGAGATGATCAACAACATCGAGAAGAACGTGAACAATGCGGCCGAGTATGTCGCCCGCGCTGAAAAGGAGACCAAAAAAGCCGTTAGGTACCAGTCTAATGCCCGCCGGGTAAGGCTCCTCCCCAGTTTCCCCAGTCTGTTCAAGAGCAGCGAGCCCACCTCATAAAGCCCCTGCGTTCCCACCAATCACGTCTCTCTAGAGGGGCGCCCTCTGGTGGCCACTCTCTGCAGTGCCCTCTTGTGGTCAGACTGGGTGTTGCCTTCTTGTGGTGACACTCTCTATTGCCCTCTTGTGGCTGTACTGTGCAGCTAGCATTTACAGAAGCATTTACAGAAGTAGTTGTGTGTTGTCCACCTCTGTCTGCTGTAAAGGAAATTCAAAATAAATGTGATTTGCAATGAAAAGAAACCAATCAACTGTCTCACTGACTGTGTTGGCACGTATGCATGATCTCTTCAGTGCAGCCGATGTGTTGCGTGAGCAGGCTGAACTCACTGCTGTTGCATTGCTGTGTGCCGTGTTTAACCCCTCAGTAACCACCCGTGCCTGTCTTGCTCTCTGTTTTTGGCAGAAATACATAATACTTGCCATAGTTGTCCTGGTCCTGCTGGGTGTAATTGCACTAATCGTTGGTCTGTCAGTGGGGCTTCCCAAACCATAGTCCTGACACCCTCTCCTAGGTAACTACTGCCCCCGTATCACTTAACACCAGCTCCCACGGCACTGAACACCGCTGCCACCGCATCAGTTAACACAAGCTGCCACAGAATCACTTAACACTGCTGACTACTCTGTCACTTAGTGCATCTATCACCCCATCACTTAACACTAAGTACTACAGCACTTAACACTCACTGCCATTGCATCACTTAACATAAACTGCTGAACCATTACTTAACACTACTACCCCGGCATCACTTAACACTAAATACTACCATGTCACTAAACACTGGCCACCTGACTGCATTTACATAAATGTAACACAAAATTCTGTGCACAACAGTAGGTACAGATAGCATTGGATAAGCTGAATGATTGACAGGTGATGTCATAAAGCCAGGATGTGAGCGGCCTATAGGGTGTGAGAATGTCTGTTCCCCAGAGCCAGCTGATTTCCGTTCTTCCTCTCTTTTTTTCTTTTTTTCCTTCCTGTCTTTTTTTTGTCTTTGTTTTGCAGAAAGCTCTCTTTCTTGCTATTTTTGTGTCAGTGAGTGTCATCATTTTAGCCATCATCATTGGGACCACGGTGTCGTAGCGGCGGTCCTCTCTGGCTAAACGAAAAGAGAGGAAAATAAGGAAAAAAGGAGGAGCAGGAAATAGAGAGGGCTCAGTGGGGTGTCCGGTGGTGTGTGCGCAGAGTGCAGTGGTACTCCTCCAGCTCTGAAGAACAGAACCTTCCTGCTCACCTGAACCCTCTGGGCTGCTGGGATGCAGGTCCCGGGGGACGAACCAGTTCCTGCTTTTCCTTTTTCCCAGGACAGCATCTGTCTTCAGTGTCTGCAATCTCATGTGCCTCAGTAACTCTGCTATACCAGAATCCTTTTAAGTGAGCAGCGTTTTTGAAAATGTATTTTAAAAATCAGTAACATGATACACACACAGACACACACCAAACATGTGATTGCCTTTGTCTGGTTCACCATGCCTTTCCTTCTTTCCTGATTGATTTGGATTAGGTAACAACAGTTAACAGTTAGAGTTTTTTTTCTGGTGATGTGCTGCCTACCTGCTCCACTAGGGGGCACAGTTATCCTACAGACCAGCTATTTGGGGGCCTGCAAAGGACAGACAATCTCCTTTGCTTGCTCACAGTCATCAGATTAGAGCAGATGCTGGCATGTGTGCACTGATCTTTTTTTCATTAGATGGACTAAATAATTAGATTAAGGCATCCACAGGATATGAAGATCAGTGGATCTGCCTCTAAACCGATGCTGATGAACAAGCAGCATGTCAGCTCTTTGCAGTCTGAGTCACTTGTATTTTTTATATTTTTTTATTCCCCACACACTCTAAGCTTATTCTGGTGTAATATTAGACCCATGTTTATATTTTAATATTAGTTTGCAGTTTGTAATTTTATTTGTAAAAATTAATGTAAATGCTTATTTTGTTTGACAGAAATTTTGATTTTGCTTCATGTGTCTCTTATGTTGTGAAAGCTTAGACTGACCAGGAGAGAGTCTTAGATTGACTGATAACTATAAAGTTGTATTATAATAGATATGTTATATTATTATATAGAGAGTGCCATGAACTTTAAAAATGCAAACTCACCTTGTTGTTAGAACAACAGATTTTTTTTGCATTGCCCTGTATTTGTACAAGAAATTACATACATACCTCACTCATAACACTCATACATCAATATTATTTCTGGTTTTGTTTTATGCAAATATGATTCAATATCTGTTATCTAATGGTTGTTCATTATTCATGGATTTAAAAGAAATGTAATTGTTCACTTGATAGAAAATCATCTGGGCCCTGAGGTGTTTAGTAATGATTGATCTGAGTTGCCTGTAAATGCCAATATTTAAGAGAAAGAAAGAAAACCAGCTGGAGAAGCTGTCTTGAAAACAGTACATCAGCCCTACATGTGGACTGATTAGGAGTGAATGCTTAGCTGTGCTATGTTATACCTGCACAAATAAGACAAAGCCAAAATCAGCTCTACCTGAATATGAAGTCCACCTGGACTAGACGTTTACCCAGATCATAGTCTGCCTGCATCAGAGGTTTACCTGGATTTGAGGTGAATCTGAGGTTCACCTGGTTCAGTGGTATGTCTGGGTCAGGGCTTTACCTGGAACAGCACATCACCTTGGAGGTGTCTATGCTCAGAAACAGCTAGTATTTTTTAAATGGGCAGGAACACAATTTTTTACTGTTAGTGCCTGTAGTGCCTTAAAAATGTGGACCTCTGCCAGTCTGTTTCTGTAGACAAAAAAGAAGGAGACTGCCATATATTTGAGCTGTTGTGAATCAAACTGGTTTCTGCTTGCTTTGTTTAGTTGCAAATTGGTTTTAGTTCCTCTTTACAGAGGTCTCCTTAAGGGTCTTGTTTACACTTTATAACTTGATTACCTGAAATATTGCAAAATCAAATAAAGTCATAATTTTATATTTCTAACATGTTGTTCGGGTTGATGTCATTGGTTTTGTTTGTAGCTGGCTTTCTCTCTCCTCTCTTCCCTGAACCCCAGGGGGTTGCAGTCTGTGCCCATAGATGGCTGTATCCTGCAGCTTTGGAGGGGCTTCAGTGCTGAGAATACCTTTCCTCTCTGCTCACCAGTAAAAAGGGGAAGATGCTTTCTCTGGAGGGTCAGCCATGGTTATTGACTGTAATCCCAAAATCAGAACCTGAAATGGTCAGCCCGATTCTGGACCAAACCTGACCAGGAGTCAGGCTTTTCCCTGCCCTGCTTTGCCTCTCTCATCACATTATTTATGCTGATTCCAGGTCAGTTTAAGAGGGGCATTCATTTTTAAACACCACTCACTCATTCAGATGGATGTTTTCCATGTGCAGCCGGGGTTAAGTGCTGTCTTTCGCTCAAACTGCAGTGGCTTTAGTTAAAGGTCTGATTCCCTAATGAGAAAGCCATGCATGGTGTGTGTGGTTGGGACAGGCAGTGTGAGAGGGCATGGTCTCCTGTTGGAAGCCAGCTGTGGTGCGCTGTGATTGGCTGGGTTGTATTGACAGCAGGTGTGGCATTGTTTTAGAGGATGGCACAAGCAGGGACTGAGCGATGGCCGACGGACAGGGACTCTGAGACGGATGGGCCTCGGCTTGATCATCACTGGAATGTCTTGCTAACCAAGCCCACACTGGCTCATAGTTGCTGGCTGTGATTCAGGATCATTTTTATTCAAACGAAGAATGGTCTTTCAGGTAATTCCAGCGGTTGCTGTGTGTGCTGTTAAAGGATTCTGAAATGACAGGAAAATGTAGGTTTTAAACTCCACCTGACAAATCAGGAGGCCAGGACACCCCGTCAGTCAGAGCCCCTTGGCCAATGCCGTTTCAGACCGGTTCCTTCCAGTCTGGTTTATGTTGGCCCTTGACAGCGGTGCTCAGGGTGTGGCTTTGTCAGTTCTGTGGTGATGTCATCTGTTGCGTTGCCTTCCTCTGACCCAGGATTGTGGAGCTGGGAGCTTTATGCAAGAGCCCTGCCAGTTGCTAGGCAACAGAGTGGAGGAAAGTGTTACGAGTATCGCGTTGCATTTTTCCCCTCTCCCACCCCCCCCTCCAACAGCCAGCGGTACCAACTGCCCTGCCCAAATACACCATTGTTTTACACCTCTGCGCTTAAGATCCCGCTTTGTGATTGGAGAGGATGGGGAAAGGGAACAGATGATTGGTATGTTAGTTTGTGGGTTGCTGGACTATGGTTTGGGTGGGACCCATCCCCCCTCAGGGAAATGGCCTAATAGCAGGTTAGACAGGGACAGTGAAATATCTCTGCTACTTTGATCACACCTCAGAAGAAAGAACAGCAGGCAGAGAAGGAAAAAGGTTAAAAAAAAAGAGAACCTCAACAGTCACACTGTGTGCTTTACAAGAGGGAAAACCCAGAAGGCTTGCTTCTCTCGCTTAGCAGTGTGTGTGTGTGCTCTGTCTTGAGCTTGTACATACACACACGAGTGAGTGGGTGTGTTTGAGGGAGAGAGATGGATGTGGAAACAAACAGAGAGAAGAGTGTTTACAAATATGTATGTGTATGTGAGGGAGAGACAGAGTAAACCCATGGGTGCATGTATGTGCATGAGAGAGAGAGAGAATGAGTAAACGTGTGTGTGTATTTATGAAAGATACAGTAAATGTGTTTGTGTGTGTGTGTGTGTGTGTGTATGCATGAGAGAGTAAACGTGCGAGAATGAGTGAGTGCGTGAGTGTGTGTCATTCTGAGAGAGTGAGCATGTGGGTGTGTGTGAGAAAGAGAGAGCGAGAGAGAGGGGGTATGTGGGTGTGTGTGAGAGTGAGTGTGTGGGTCTGTGATAGAGCGAGAGCATGTGGGTGTGTGTGTGTGAGAGAGACAGTGAGAGGGAACGTGTGGGTGTGTGAGAGAAAGCGCGTGGCATGTGAGAGAGACCACACGTGTGTGTGAGAGGGAGAGAGCGAGAGAGTGATTGCTTGTGTGTGAGAGAGATGGCAAGAGAGAGAGCGAGAGAATGAGTGTGCATGTGTGTGTGTGTGTGTGAGTGAGAGAGGAAGTGTGGGTGTGAGAGAGAGAGAGAGCGTGTGTGAGAGGGAGAGAGAGAGAGCGTGTGTGAGAGGGAGAGAGAGAGTGTGCGTCTGTGAGAGGGAGAGAGGGAGAGAGACAGAGAGCGTGCGTGTGTGAGAGGGAGAGAGAGAGAGAGCGTGCGTGTGTGAGAGGGAGAGAGAGAGAGCGTGCGTGTGTGAGAGGGAGAGAGAGAGTGCGTGTGTGAGAGGGAGAGAGAGAGAGGGTGTGTGAGAGGGAGAGAGAGAGAGAGAGAGCGTGCGTGTGTGAGAGGGAGAGAGAGAGAGCGTGTGTGAGAAGGAGAGAGAGAGAGAGAGCGCGTGCGTGTGTGAGAGGGAGAGAGAGAGAGAGAGAGAGAGAGCGTGTGTGCGAGGGAGAGAGAGGGAGAGAGCGTGTGTGTGAGAAGAAGAGAGAGAGAGAGCGCGCGCGCGTGCGTGTGTGTGTGGGATCCGCTGTGTGTGTGTGGCTGCTGGTATCCTCCCCTGAGCGCTGGGAGAGATGCTCTCTCTCTGTCTGCTCGCTGCCTGGCAGAGCCGCTGTTCGCTGCCGCAGCTGTGAACCTCGCGAAGCTGCTGAAGCTTCTGAAGCCTCGGCGCGGAGCTGCGCGCGGCTGACACACCGCCGTCGCCCTGTCCGTGCTGCCGGAGGAGGAAACGGCGTTCCCGGGACGCGCCAGCGCCGAACACGAGGTACTGCCAGACCCGCCAGACCCGCCCGCCGGATCTCCGGCACTGCAGGAGGCATGCTCCTATTACCACTCCATTCAGCCACTGTGCAGGGGGTGTGCGTGTGTGAGTGTGCGTGTGTGTGCGCGTGTGTGTGTGAGTGTGTGTGCGTGTGTGTGTGTAGGTGTTTGTGCATAGTATGTGTGAGAGTGTGTGTGTGTGAGTGTATGTGTGCATGAGTGTATTTATGTAAGTGTGTGAAAGTGTATGTGTGTGCAGGTGTATGTATATGTAGGTGTTTGTGTATGGTTGTGTGTGTGTGTGTGTGTGTGTGTGTAGGTGAGCTCAGAGATGAGCTTTGATCAGGATCTAGGCAAGGCTGGGTGGGGGAATGGCCTTATGGAGACTCCTGATAAGGCTTCTAATCAGAGAGTGTGCGTGTGTGTGTGTGTGTGTGTGTGTGTGTGCATGTGTGTGCGTGAGAGTGTGAGTGTATGTGAGCGTGAGTGTGTGTGAGTGTGAGTGTGAGAGTGTGTGCATGTGTGTGTATGTGAGCGTGTGTGTGTGTGTGTGTGTGTGTGTCATATCCCCGCAGCTGTGTGAAGCAGAGTGAAGCCCAGGCTGGACTCCTTGGCCTGGACACTGTTTTTAAACTGACAGCTCTGACACCTCTCAGGGAGAGAGAGAGAGAGGGAGGAGAGAGAGGGAGGAGAGAACAGCAGAGCTTACTCTACGGGGACAGAGACAGAGAACAAGAGAGGGGATGAAGAGAGAGGGAGGGCAGAAGAAAGCCAGAGAGGTGGAGGGGAGGCACAGACGGGTGTTAGTCCAGGCTGAAGGTCACTCTCGGTGGGAAAGGTGATGGAATTGGGGCCGGCCCTCGCCCCCCCGCTGAGCGCGGCATGTGAACGCCCAGGGAAAGACAAAGCGCTTACATCTGCTACAAAGTGCCTGCCCTCCTGCATGCCACTCAGGGCTCTGACAGAATGCAGGATCGCTGTAGTAGTGCAGAGGTATTGATTATGAATCCTTTATGATGAGATTCTGCACGCTATAACGCAGACGCTGGCCACGCTGTGGGTGTGACCGAGACGCGGCAGAGCGTTTGACACAGCTGTTCTCTGTGAGCTTCTGTGTACCAAGCGAGTGTGTTCAATACACAGTGCACTCCCTTTATAGAAAATTACTGATATAAGAATCAACCACATATAGTGATCAAAAATATTGGGGCAGAATCATTTCTATACTAAAATGTTGAAATGTTATACTTTTGAGAAGCATGACATCTGCTTGTAAGAATCATTTTGGGCTCAGTCGCAACATGTTGTTTGATCTTAGGTTGAGTGAAACGGTGATTCATATGTGTGGGGGAAAAAGGCGTTGAAAGTTTGAATACAGTTAGTCTTGTATCTTGTTAATTACTGTAGCACACAGCATGAAAAATTATTTTGAAATAAAAAGTTGTGAATGGATATATGAGTCAACATGGCAGGGGAAAAAAAGAAGGAGGAAGGAAAAAGAGGAAAAGTGCTGTCTTCTGATGGTGCTTTTCTTAAGATCATCCCAAAGAGGTACAGTTGGGAAACTGGACACACACTGACACACACTGATGACTAATTGGCTGGCTGACGTACATATTAACTGGGTATTTGGTTGACTGATTATGTTGCTAACTAATTAATTGATTACCTGACTTCTGGCTGCCTGATTGACTGACCAGCTGACTGGAGAGGTGGGTGGATGGCTGGGTTACTAGCTGATTAGCTGACTTGCTGACTGTTTAAATAGCTTACTAACTCATTGGCTTGCTGGTTGTTTGGCCAATGGGCTGGCTCACTGGCATTTTGGCTGGCTAATTGGTTTATTGTCAGTCTGGGGGCCAGTTGATTGGTTGGCTGAATGATTAGCTCACTGACTTGGTTGATTAACTGTTGGATTTATTGGCTGATGAACTGGTTAATATACTGGCAGAGGCCTGTGACAGGAAGTGATCCATTAACATGGATGACATGGTTTGTGTCTGTATTATGGAAAATGATCATTGTGCTCAACTTAACAGTTGCTGGTAACACCCAGAAACTGGTTTGAGGAACTTGAAAACTGAAAAGAAAGTGAGCAAGCTGGATAAGTGAATCTGAGGATTACTCACCTTTTTAAGATCATATGTGTTAAGATCATATATTTCTTGTAATAGTGAATCACATAAATTATTAGTTATTATGAGTTAGACACACGTATTCTCACTGCAGTACCAGCTGGTCCTGCTGAGATTTAAAGTTATAGCAGCCTGTTCTGTTAACCTATAAATAACAGATAATAATTTAACACCTGCTGCCTAAGAAACTAGAAATCTATGTGGTCAGGTAATCAATTTAGACATATATCCTGATTCAGGAAAAAACACAAATATTAGACTGCTCAGACTGGGATCTTTTCATGAAACTTTGTGCTACGTCAGACAGATTGAGCAAGTCTGAATTTAAAGAGGATCTTTTTTTGGGGTTGAGGGTATATATCATTGGCTCAACGAAACCTAGTAATCAATGAGCCTCATTGCACAGTGTGAGACGGGGATCATTTGCCTAGTCAGAGAGCCGCTTGCACTGCTCCCAGTGGTTGTGTCCTTGGCTGTCTGCGTGGAGTCAGTGCTGTTGGATCTCAGAGGTCTGGGCTGGGTGATTCATAAGATCTGGACCTGGACTCTGGATTCTTGGAGCATAAAGCAGACTGAGGTACGGCCTAACCCCATGCACAAGAGATCACCTTGTCAATCCAGTACCAATCCACCTCTTGTAACGTGGGGTGCCAAGGGCTGGTGCAGAGGTCACCATTGGTAAAAACCTTTGCATGAAGTGACTGGGAATTGGTCTCCCCTCATTCTGGAGTCAAAGCAGGTGCTCGGCTGGGTTTTTAGCTATGGTGGCAAAATAGGCTTAAACAAAACCTAAATCCATGGGCCATTCCTGGTACCTGTTGCAGAAGATGCCAGAAATACCAGAAAAATGGTATTCCTTTAAAATTTAAATAATTAAAAAACTTTAATTGCCTGAGGTCTGTGAGCCTCTTAAACTCAATGCCCTCAAAGTGATGCTGGGGTGTCTGTTGCTAGGGACTGAGCCCTTCCTGGTGTCGTGTTACAAAGGAGGAATCCCCCTTCCCCAGCCCTGAATGAAACATCAATTTGCTTTGTTGAGACGAGCTTCAGATTCAGAAATTATATGTATTAAGAAGAAATGATACAAATGAAGCAGAGTGAATTTTATTGCCGTCGTGTCTCTTGGGATGTTGTGGTTTTGTGTTCTAATGAAGACTAAATGGGACAGAGTGAGAGGAATGTGTCAACATTGGAGGAGTTCCTTGAAATCTTGAATATATTAGCTTTTGAGCCACAGGGATTTCTCGGGCTCTGCTTGTTTGTGCTTTGATTTCCACTGTCTTTCATGTCTTTTCAGGATTTACCCTGTTCTTCTCATTAAGGAAGTGGCTCTTTAATCCTAAAACCTATGTGAAGCCCCTGCTTTTGATTAGCAGGGAACCGCTGGATACCTCACTGCCCTAGCGGGCTGTTTTTCTGTAAACGACTAACCAATCACAAACTTCTGTCTACCTCAAACACTTTGATGGCATTTGTGGGCTAGAATGTGCGTGACGATTGGTTAGTTCTCTATTATGACATCAGACGGTTTGTACAGCTGCTCAGCAGGGCACAAACCTGCAACCTCCTGTTGCCAATTACATCTCCAGTTCGTTAACCACCAGGCTACACCGTAATCCCCAGACACCCCCGCTCAGAGTGACTCAGCACTGACGCTGACACTTGGTAGTCACTTACAGTCTCATCCTTGTCCCTCGTTGCAGGTTAATTGGATGTGTGCCTTTTTTATGGTGGTCTTGGCAGTATCGCGGATTCACTCTGCCAGCCATGGCTGTCTGGCTGTCGCCCTGTTCACTGCTCAGAACCAGACCATTAGTGTAAGGAGCCGACCGCGCTGTGAAGCTGCGATCAATGAGTCTCACAGCCAAGGCAGACCTGCTCCTTGTAAGATTAAAAAGACCAGTGCAACCTTTGAACATAGCGCTGGAGCTACTCCTGCTTTTTCTACACCCTTCCTGGGGAGGGGTGGTTTGGGGTCATTTGAAAAAATTTGAGGACCTCATGAGCTCTGAAATGTATGGAAATCAGTGTAGTCTCTTACAGCCAGTGATAAAACGCTGCCAGACTGGTACACTGGCGAGACTTAATCAATGCTGTTTCACAGCCTCGGACACACAGCGGTCAGATTAAATGGAGTTTAACGTGGACTGGCCCGCTTATGGCATCTCAATTCAAGAAAATAATAACACTGCAGTCAAACAGGAAAAAACAGTGCGGTGAAGGACATAGCAAGGCCAGCCAGTGGGGGCAAAGGAGAGGCTGTTAAAGGCCTTGCTTGAGCTGAACCTCATATAGTACACATTGATTTTGATGTTTGCACAGACAAACTGCCTTGTGAGATTGGGCAATAAGCTTTATTGATGCCACTGATAGCCAAGATACACAGAGCCAATCCAAGGAGGGTGTGGGCTTAGAGACCTTCTTGCCTCGTGGCTGGCCACCGCCCAGCCCACCCAACCCTACACCCCCGGACCAAGCAATGCCAGCTGTTATGGGCATAAAACCTCTTCTGGGGAAAAAAATTCCTTCTCTGAAGTTGATTACAAAAATTTGTACTTTTGGTTTGATTTGTCACGATTAGCAAGTGATTATCCAGCCTCAAATGTGCAAATGTGCTCTCATTAAGCACTAGAATTGTAAAACAGCCGCCTGCCGAAAGGCTTGCTGCTGAAATCGCTTGCTAAAAATGCCCGTTGTCTCACGCCCACTGTTTAAACAGCGTCCATACACCCTGGTGGGTGGGGAGAGAATCTGCATTTTCTGTCTGAATGCACACTAAATCTGAATCCTTTTTTTTTCCTTCAGTGGTGTGTTCAGGAATTGTGCGCACACAGCTGCGTAAAGCGGAGTTTTAATGCACACTGGCTGGCTTGTGGCATGGCAGAGACAGGAAATAGAAGCGGACTGCAGGAAATGATTTTGCTGAAGGGTGGCTGATTTTAGGAGACAGGGGCTTTTGCCCGTATCAGCTGTTCCCTCCTAGGACAGTGGCAGGACTGGCCTGTCCTCTCAGGAAGGTGGGGGTTGATGGTCAGGGTATGCATTCAGTGTGACGCCCAGTCTTCTGTTCTACGGACGCAGCATCCGCCTTGTAACCAGGCTGCTGGTGGCTGCAGATCTCGTCTCAGGACCGGAGAGGACTGGAGCGACATCGTTTCACCTGCAACGTCAGTTTGTGCTTCTGCTTGAACTCTGAAGGCTGGGTCAGAGATGGTCAAACTCTGTCGAAGTTCAAAGATTTTTCAGAAGTATTTGCATCATTGTGATGGAAGCAGGGATCTCAGACTTCAGAAAAAAGGGGGTAATTAGAAAAACTGCTAAAGAAATAAAAGCGAATGTGCCTTAGACATGAACCACACATTTGTTTCATAGAGGAAT
Source organism: Megalops atlanticus (assembly GCA_019176425.1). Classification (NCBI taxonomy): domain Eukaryota; kingdom Metazoa; phylum Chordata; class Actinopteri; order Elopiformes; family Megalopidae; genus Megalops; species Megalops atlanticus. Next base: position 3,277,742 of record CM032880.1, on the reverse strand, counting down.
ATTTAACTTGAAGATGCATGAACACTCACATTGTATTCAGAGATGGTGCCATAATCACCACTGCCTTAGTTCCTGTTACTGCCTGTGGGGAAGCTCGGAGGCCATTTTCTGAGGCCCTGTATGCGGAGGTCTGTTTCTCATACACTACAGTTTATGGTTTCCAAAAGGGAACAAACACACAAAGAAAGCTGCTCTTGTTAATTTGTGAGTAACTGCTGTGTGGAGCCTCAGATAGCTGGCGATAGATTAGCCATCCAAATCTGCAATTACTTCCTCTTGGGCCATGGCTGGGAGGGCACTAGATTGATACTCCAGTGGCATGAAATGATTTGGGAAGGGAAGGGCTCTGTGATTAGCAGTGAGCCTCGCTACTGTTGGTCAGGAATATAGCTGACTCCACACCTCTCTGCAGTGTCTTCCCACTCCTTTCAACAGCGAGGATCTGATTAGGAGCTGGTTTGAGATTCGACTCTGATGATCATCTGTGTGGCAGAGCTTGGTGTGTTTGTGAGAGCATGTCAGGGCCTGTGAGGTTACCCCCTGTAATCACAGAAACAGCTGAACCACCGCAGGTCCGCTATTGGAGGGAGGCTTTTTCAGCAAAATCGTGTCTGTTGTTGTTGTCTGGGCAGTGCGCTGTGTGGTCAGGGGGGTCACGGGTTCGATTCTCGCTCAGACAACACCGGCTGCGCTGGCAGCTGCGGTCATCCGTTAGGTCAGGTTTGGTTTTGTTTCCGTTTGAACGGCACAGTCCCAATGCACAGCAGTGTTTTGTGGAATGAAACGTGACTCACAGACCGCCTGTCCCGTGAGATCCTGCAGTGAGCCAGTCCTGTCCCTCACGGTGATTCTGGCAAACGCGTGACTCCGTGCTGTCGACCTGAGACACGTCTGCGGTTTGAAGCCTCTGTCAACATGGCTGTAGCGCTCTGTTGCAAGACGGGTGTCCCGTGGCCTGTTCCTGCTGAAAAGCAGCTTCTCTAAGTCCTCTGATGTGCCTGGAGTTGTCTAAGACTGCCGTTACTCAGCTCGTCTCAGGATTTTGTACACTTTGTACATTTTATGTGTTTTGGGCAGATTGTACAGGGTGGGTGTGTAGCATAATGGTAGGGAGCAGGGTTCGTAGCCGAAAGGTTGGTTCAATTCTCCAGTGGGGCGCTGCTGCTGTGCCCTTGGGCAAGGTACTTAACCCACAAATCCTCAGTGAATATCCACCCGTATAAAGGAATAAGATAGCAATGTACATAAGTTGTTCTGGATAAGAGCATCTGCAAAATGAAATTAATGTAATGTAGTGTACTGAAAAACGACATCTTGTCATGACTGGAGTAGGATACATCTGCAGTGCCCCATGCAAACAGTTCTTGCGAAATCCTCCAATGAAAAAACTTTTACATTACATTATCACCATTTAGCAGACACTCTTATCCAGACTTACATAAGTTACAGTTTTATCCATTTATACAGCTGGATATTTACTGAGGCAACTGTGGGTACCAAGCCCAAAGATACAACAGCAGCAGTGCCCCGGCGGAGGAATCCAACTAGGAGCCTTTCATTTACAACCTTTTGATACTCCAGGGGCACGAAATGATTAATGGAAGGGGTCTGTGGGGAGCAGTGAGCCTTCCTGATCCTTATCCACTATAGCACATTGCTCACAATTTATGGGTAATGGGCCACCAATAGCACCTAGAGGCGGTTGTCTGTCAGGTGGGATTACCAAAGCAAGGCAATGATGTGAAAGGAAAAGAGTGAACCCTGCTGCAGCAAACTGTGAACACTTTTAGGCAGCTTGATTTGTGTTCCCCTCCCACCCCCACCCTCTCCCGGGGGAATATACTTCAGAAGTGCATTTGCTTGCAGCGCAGTGAGCCGTTAGATCATACGCGTCTTAATCAAATGCAAAGCGTGTAAGTCCTTAACTTTATTGCATCCTTGAGAGATGAAAACGAACTCAGAGAAGAGCTGTCACATAACTTTTTCCCCCGCTCTCCTACTTTCTCCTTTTAGTCCAAGGTCGTCAATCTCCTGCAACTCCATCACTGTCAGTCACAAGCTCCCTAACGGCAAACGATATGGCGAAGGGTGGTTCTGTCTGCCTCTGGGACACAGCCATCCACCCGTTCTGCCAAAGTTGCAGCGGGACACCAAAGTTCTTAAAATTTGATGGGCGAAGAGTCTAACTTCCTTCCAAGAGTCCCGTGACAGCTGGCAGGCTGAACTCAGACAACAGGCGGCGAAGACTTTATTAGTGACGAGCTCATCTGTGCCCATCCTGTCCGCTAGACATTAAAAGTTCTGGACACACACTTTCTCCCTGGGCAGTCCAGGTGGTTCATGTGTCCTGTGAGCAGGGCATTCACGGTGTAGCTTGGGTGTTGCTGGATTAGATCACTGGACTTGTCAGCTGTGTGAAGAAGGATGCTAGCTGTCATCTCCAGCTCAAAGTCCATACCCTATTTCAGGTGAGTGCAGAGGTCTCCCTCCATCAGCATGGCTATCTGAGAGACACCAGGGTACTGGTTCATTACCTCCTTCAAAAAGGCCTTGTTTGTTTGGTCATTAGCAATGGTTGTGAGCCAGGCACTGGAGAACTCTGTGGCCCTCTAGCTTTTCCAGCCAGTTACCAAAGGAGGTTCAGCCTGTTTTTAAAGACCTGCGTGGGTTTGTAGTTGAGGGGGAGGGGGCGCTGTTTGGGCCTCTCCATGTGCAGTGTGTGGGATGGGCATTCATCAAGGTGCCTGGACCAAGGGGTCTTGAGGGGGGCCTCTTGGTTTTCACCTGGGGTCTGCACCTGCATGACTTTCTCTGCCATCATGTTGTGTTTGCTGCCAGTCAAGGGGCAATATCTGCCCTGCCCAAGAAAGCCCAGGCAGTGAGCTGTGCTCTGTGGCCCCTCTTGCTGTTTGGTGGCTGGTGATACATTTAACAATCGAAATGGATTTTTCAAGGTTACAAGCACCCCAGGCACTCCTGTGATGTAATCGGTGATGTCATAAGGGGCACAGAGGGGCAAGTAGTTATTGCCTTTAGTGTTTTTTTTTCCTCATACATTGGTGGGTTATTTCAAACTTACAACATAGCAGGAGAATGTAATGAAAGATTTTTCAGCCCCAGGAGAAACTCAATACCAGAGGACAGAATACTCACAATATCCACATTAAGCTGGGTCTGCAGTTTGGAAAAAGGTTATTCTGCCTGCTCCTCTGTGTTGCACATTTTCATTTCACTGGTGGGAAATACCATATCTATGACCCAGTTATGAAATACAATAAAGCAAAAGCAATTTTGTCCTGTAGTGATGGTTTTGTAAACTGTTTCCCTGGACACAATCATTGTAGAACATCACTTAACTAATCTGGCGTCTATAAAGGGTGAAAATAAGATTGTGGAGAGATCTAGATAAGAGTGTGTGCCAAATAAACAATGACAAAATGCTATTACAACAACTACTGCTGCTGCTGCTGCTGTTTATACTACTGCTACACAATCACAATTACTATATTATATTACTATAGTATCATAACAAAAGGTCATTATAATCATAATTAGAATAAAGCATGGTACATTCCTTTTGATACCAATCTATTATTTGTTGATAACTGACAAAAATGAAATTACTATAACAACCAAGATGACTAGTCATGATTGGACATCAAAAAAAAAGGGTTGGACAGATACAGTACTTACATTACTGCACTTAAGGAATTGTATACGTGATCTGAATTGCTAAAAGTATGCAATAATTATTCATCCAAAGTGGTATATCTTTTTGAATGAAATAGGGCATAATGCAATCATTTTGTTGAGCCACTTTTAAAACAATTAAATATTTATTGTTACGTTTTGGTGGATAACGATTAATCTGTTATTGTAAAAGAAAATATACATCTGAGATATTGCCTCTGGCTGGAATTCATGGACCAGAATGTTGCTGTACAGCCTGATTTAGATAATTTCTTGAACTGCTTCCCGGTTTATCTTGGTCTGATACTCTTGCGAACAGACAGCCGACATAAATTATATTGACATTGTGAATACATGTTTTTAAATGTTCAGCTCGTGTAAACTGACGTGCAAATTAAAGTGTGTGCTAACATTGCTGCTAACAGACATGCTGTTAACCAGCTCTTTCCCTCTCTACACTCCCCTCTTTCACTCTTGCTCTTCCCCTCTCGATTTTTTCCTCTCCTTCTCCCTACTTCTCTCCCCAACCACTCCTCTCTTGACTTCTCTTCCCTCCTTGTACTCTACTTCCATTCTGTCTTTGTCTGTCTCCCTTCCCCTCAAATCGGTTTAGCAGTGTTTTATTGGCAAACAGATGCCATGTTGTGAAAACAGTCATCTGCGGTTTGGAATATACAGTAGGCCCAGCCACATAGGAGTAAAACACAAATGCAGACATTCTCTTTCCACTGCATTGCACTGCGGACCGTGATCTTGCGAAACGGTCACAGGGCAAGCAGACAGACCGCCCTCCCTGCAGAGCCGTTTCCACAGCAGGTGTTTGGCGTGATGGATGTCAGCGCTTGCGCCCGCCGGTGAGGGGACCGATCGCAGCGGCTCTGTGTGACTGAGGGAGAGGAGAGCTGACAGATGATGCGTAATCAGCTCCCGTTTGTCGGGCGGGCTCAGCTCAGCGCCCGTCGCCCCGCCGTTTTGTCTCCGCTCGTTCCGTCGGATGGCGTTTCCCGTCGGACGGAGGTATTCCCGAAGGAGCGGCGCACGCAAGCGAGCCCAGACCTGTCCTCCTACCTGCCGGTTGCTAGGAGACGGCGCTGCCGTGGTGTCGGCTCAGCCCTGTGTGAGTGAGAGGGGTCCGCGCTCTGACACGTTCAGTCAGCAAAGCATCGGCTGCAGGAGGGGTGGGGGTGGGGAGGGGGGAGTGGGAGGAGGGGGGGCAGTGAAGGGGGTGGTGTCTGTGTTCTTGCCAGCAGTAGTCAGTAGGAGAGGAACGAGCGCACATGACAGCTCCGTGCAGAATTCTCACGCCGTGCTTATCCGCAGCATCCGAGCAGAACAACGGATGGATGCTGGGAGCGTTGCCCCGGCAACAAGCCCACACGGGCGGGGAGGGGTAGGGGTGGGGGGGATTGGTAATGGAGAGCTGACAGACAGTAAGGGCGTCTCTGTTACAGGCTTAACTCCCCTCATGGCCGTTTACTGTAAAGGAAACGCTGACAGGGGGTCTCAGTTGAGTGTTGCATTTTAATTTACAGCTCAGACTGAAGGTGACATCACAGTGTTATCTTGCAGTCACCTCAAACCACTCCACAGTTTGTGGATTGTCACATAGATGCCCCAGAACCAAGTGGTATGAGTGAAGTGCTGGCAGTTTAGTTTTATACATCAGCACTCCACAAGTGTCACCTGCCCATCCTCCATCTGATACAGGACACGATTAAACATCTCTTCCCACCTTTGCGACGTGAGGACAGTATTCGAGTTCCTCATGCCTCATGCAAGTGTTTGCTTACACACTGATGAAAGCCGGTCTCTTCTGTTCACTCTTAACCTGTCCAAGTAATGGGTATTTGTCCATTCGCAAAACGTCTGTGACAAATTTCCACAATTTGCTCTGTGGACATGTCGTGGGAAAGCGTCGACTTTGAAATATGCAAATGTTGCATTAATAATTCATTCTGCAAATTATGTCATTAATATGCTAGCGGTGCGCTGTGAGGAGAGTACCCTTGCCTGAACGTGTTACGAAATATGTTTGAGGGTGGGTTGGTTTATCCCTTGGTCCCCTCCCTAACACGCCCCTGTCTCCCTGTCTGGTGCATTATGTCACACCCATCAGAGAGCCCAGCTGCACACAGCACCAGAGACTGGTCTATACCGCGCTGTGTCCCACTGCAGATGGAAACTGTGATAGACAGGGCTGACCAGCCTGGCTCTGTCAGCCAAATTGGCTGAGTTGTCGCTGATTTTGCATCATCTTGAGTGATTGGAAAGCCAGCTGTCATGGCTTTTGAACAGGCACTGATGTGCCTATGTGCACTGTTCATATGCTGTTAAACATGGGCAAAAACTGCACTGTAAGGTGCGGCTCTCTCAGGTAAACTTGCCTAGTTGTCTGAAGTTGACTATGGGTACCTTTTATAGGACCTGATTCACTGAAGAGTGAAATACCTGTACTTTTGATTTGTATACACCTCTAACAATGCATTGTTTTTACAAATGGCCTCTTGCAAGAGATGTCGAAGATGTCAGACAGAGATGTCAGAGATGTCAAATTCAAATTAGTGTCCAATTAACAGATCAGTGAAATCAAATAACGAGCGAGTACCATCTTCCTCCAGCGATCCCCAAGACCAATATTGGGGATACCAATCAGATTAGATTAAATTACGTCTAACCACTGAGTGAGCTGGAGGGCAGAGCCTGTTGCCCGGCAACCAAGTGAAATGGACCACAGCTGGGAAAGCAGTCATGTGATGTGACATGTGACCTGGGGGGGGGGGAAGCATGGCTTGCCCATATCGTTCCCATGGCAAGTGCTCCATGTGTCTCTGTCTGTCCTGGTGCCAGCATCTCACTCATAGAGTTATGAAGCAGAGTGTGAGCATGCGCACTGTAACACAGACACTGTGGTGATCTGTGTCATGCTGTAGCCCTCACGCTTTGAATATCACACTGATACACAGGAGGAGCTCGTCAGTAATGCCACCATCCCCGCAATATGTAATGAAGCATCATCTGTAACTGCTGCCCAAGCAAAGACCCTTGTCGAATACCAAAGGCCCAGGAACCTCAGTATTACCCATGAGCCTTCACTTCCTCAGTATTACCCATGAGCCTTCACTTCCTCAGTACTACCCATGAGCCTTCACTCCCTCAGTATTACCCATGAACCTTCACTTCAGCTCTGGGCCAACACGCCAATCCCAGAAACACCTGGACAGAGTGGAAGCTCTGCAGTGTCTGTCCGCCTCTGCGTGCAGAAAGTCCTGCTTGGACAGCACCGCTAATGAAGCGTCCCCCATGGGTTACCCCAGCTGTGTTTTCACATCCTCCCAGACAAAACGGCATCAGCTGGAGACAAAGCGCAGGCTTCTCCTCAGCATGAACCCACTGCCCCACTACACAGCACAATCCAGCTCTCAGTCCAGAACTTTCTCCTTTCCTGAATAAGAAAAACGGGCATTGTTGGCTCCCCAAATGCCCGTATTCAGGGTCACTCATATTGCAGACATTGTGTATATTTCTGTATGCAGCAGGGTGTATCCTGAAGCAGCCTGGGTCAAGTGCCTTTACTCAAATGTGCGGTAACAATGCCCCATTACGGACTCAATCCTGCAACCCTCTGGCTATGTGAGAGCTCAGTGTTGGTTGTCGATGTGGAAGGAGAGGAACTGGAACAGCAGGCTTACATTTGCTCTTTAACAAGCTTCTCTCACAATTTTTTTTGATTCAGTTCAATTCAATAAGATTTATCTGCATGAAACGTGTTTCATAAATAGTGCATAAACAGATATATACACCTTCTTTCCCCCCTTTCCCTGTTTCTCTTTCTCTCTCTCTCCTTGCTGAATTGAGGGTATTAAAATTTTAATCGGCTCATGGTTCTTCTCATCTTTTTGAATGAATGTGATTGTTAATAATGCAGGTTGTTTTAGCAAGGGTTTGAGACATTCATCTAAATGTTGTATGATCTTGTTAGCTGTGTTCTTGTTTGTATTTTTTACCAGCAGGTTGGAGGCTTCCTTTCAAATAAATTCACACAAAAATAAACATGAAATAGGAAATATATAAATGACGTAGGATACATCATCTTCATCCATTTATCTGGTTGTATGTTTGATAAATATGGCTCTATTCCTTGGGTAACTTGTTGTTCTCCTGTGTCTCTCTTTACCCAAGCAATTTACTACACAATGCATAATGCAACAGCCCGCAGAAATGTTTCAGTGTCAGGGATCTCCTGGAAAAGTGCTTCAATCTTGGGTTATAATGCAAAAGCCTGTTCCTCTTGTTCGGTAATCAAGTATTTAAAGGCGTGCGCTCTGGGATCTCAGACGCTGTCAGTGTGGATCTGCTGTGTGATTTGTGGCTGAATGACTGTTTATTTTGGCAGTTCTTCTTCTCCCCCCTGTGTAAGAACTCCTGCTCATTACTGTGAGAAGGCTTCACAGTGCCAGCTGGAGGATACCTGCCTTCACTGGGGGGGTTAAAACGATGTAATGAACACACATTGATTATTCTACACCAGTTACCAAGATTTATGAACTCGGTGAGAGCATAAATATTGGCCTTCTGTCTCAAAAAAGGAGAAATATACAGCAGTGTATATTACATTGTGTGTGCGTGTGTGTGTGTGTGTTTGCAGTGGCGTGTGTGTGGGTGTGTGTGTGTGCCTGTGTCTCTCTGTAGTGGCGTGTGTGAGTATGTATGTTAATGTGTGAGAGTGCGCGTGTGTGTTTGCAGTGGCGTGTGTGAGTGTGTATGTTAATGTGTGAGAGTGCGCGTGTGTGTGCGTGTGTCTCTGTGTGTTTGCAGTGGCGTGTGTGGGTGTGCATGGATGTGTGTGTTTGCAGTGGCGTGTGTGTGGGTGTGTATGTTAACGTGTAAGAGTGCGCATGTGTGTGTGTGTTTGCAGTGGCGTGTGTGTCATCTGGAATTTAAGACGGTGATGAAAGTGAGCTCTCAGAGCTCAGTCCTGATGAGTGGCTCAGCATGGCTCCTGTGTCTAACGTCTCTGATGAGGGAGCCTGACGACCGTCACAATCCCTGCCTTTGTGATGTCATCACCCGGAGTCCTCCGCCTGTGGAGAATCGGGCAGGAAGAAGATTTCCACATGAGTCATTCCCTCGTCCTTCAGATGAGGGTTTAGCAGCTTAAAACTTCATGAGGCAGTCTCCAGAGTTTCAGCTCTTGCTGTAAGGTTACACGGAGGCGCAGTGGAGCCGTGTAAGGATGGGGGAAGGGGTTAAGCCTTCTGCCCCCAGCGTGTGGCATCATGTGGAATTTTCCATCATCCCAGTGGACAGCAATGCCCGATTTAAAGCTCTGGACCCATAGACCGTCTCTAATGAAGCCCAGAGAGGAACATATAGTAGAGAGTCATTCTTACTGGTTCTTATAAAATGACATTCAGGGAAGGTCAGCTTCCTATGGGACTGGACTTTTGGTCTTCCTGAGTGGCAGTTTTTCCAAGGTCACTGTTTCTGGGTGCATCCATTAGTTAAACCAGCCCAGGACCTCTCAAAACACATAAATTCTGTGGTGCACTTGCCTCATAGCCTCACACCAGACTTCTGAGAAAAGAGCAGGGGTTGTAGCTACTTTTGGCTGATGGCATATTGAAGCCAAACAGATTTTTCCTTTTTTAATTTGGGCAGGGCGTGCCTATGGAGCTGGGGGCAAATTGTCTTTAGTTCAACTGTTAATGATGTTGGCCATTAGAGTCAGTGGTACTATGAAAACGGGTTTGTGTCACGTTTGTTACACTTGGACTGCGAGACTGCGTATTTAATTTGTCGTGTCTAACTGATTCATGCTGTGAGGAAGGTCGGGACATGCAGATGGATGCTAGGCTGGGACTCAGTCCTTGGCTGCCCACGTGTCGTAGGTTCTGACACTGCAGAACAGGGGGGTCAGTGCTTTGAACCTTAAGCAGGCTCTGGCTGTCTGCTTCAAAGCCAGGGTGGGGTGATCTCACCAGCTGCATTAAACTCTATCTGTGGTTTCCTTTGTCTGTCTCTGCTTTTTGTTAGCAGTGATATATCTGGGATGGCTGGGCAGAAGGCAGGCAGAAGACAGTAATTTGATCAAGGTGATTATGGACTCGGCCTGAGCTCTTGGATTGAGTTAGGGACTTCCTGAGTCTGGTGTTTAAGTGCTTTTCTTATCTCTTCCATGGACTTTCTCTGCTCTGTTATCCTCTCTGTGCCAGTGTTCTGAGCCAGTGCCTGGCTCTCTGTTACTGTGTGTGTGTGTGTGTGTGTGTGTGTGTGTGTGCGTGCGTGCGTGTGTGTGTATGCGTTTGTTACAGCATGCTCTTTACCTCCCCTCTATCTTTTTGCCGTCTTCCAATTTTCCTGAGACCATATAATCAAGGATTATAATTAAAAATAAGACAATAAAAATTGTTAAACCATTCTGTCATGCTACATATGCAACCACATTATTGATAATTATTATACAGCAGTAAAGTAGCAGGCTGGAATCAGAGGAAGAGCAGGCTGTTTGATGAGACACACTGTGACAGCCCCTGTGAGGGCAGTGGCCAGCAGCTGCAGACACATCCCAGCGTCTGGGCCAAGCATGCTTCTGCCAGAGTTACCATCCCGCTCTCGCAGTGAACGAAGAACGAAAGAGAGGAGGCAAGAAATTACAGAAAAGCGTCCGCCTGAGCTCCCCCCAGTTGCCGCTATTAATTTTTCATCATTTTTGGTCGTTTTTAAAGTCCGTTTTTTGGAAGTAATTCAGTTGCTGTTTGACCACCTGGGAAGTGGAGATAATTGCTTCCCTTCAGAGCTGTGGCATTAGCTCTCCGCCGCTGCGGTTCAGGCCTCCTCTTAATGAGCACCCGCACTGTGCCTGTAGCCTCCAGCCGTCCCAGGTGCCCTTGAGCAGGAGGGTAGCGCGGGAGGCCTTCCCCCTTTTAAAAAAGTGCTCACTGTGCTGTGTCCGTGTACCCACGACATCACTTCCTGTTGCTTTGTTATTGATGAGTAGGCGCCTGTACTGTTTGTCAGTCGGAGTGTCTGAACATGCTCACAGAATAACTCATTGTCCCAGATACGAAGTTTCTTCTGCTGGTAGTCACACCGCTCACTGCCACGGGCATGTTCACATGGTCATGTGACTCACGTCACCTGCAGAGAGGTTCCGGCAGTGTCCCCTCCCCCGAGCCTGGCTGCCGGGGGTGCGTTTTCGCGTGTCGGTCACACGGGACCCAGGCGACACCTCTGAGGGCTCGTCACTCAGTCACTCAGTGAGTCACGGGATGATTGGCGTCTCCGCACTGCGGCGTTCCTCTGGGGCCTCCGGGAGGCCAGATGGACAGCCGTGTCACTCGGAGCTGTGATGTCAGCTGCAGCCGAGGAGATCTGGCCGAGAACGAGGCGGAGTCCCTCAGGGGCCCACCCTGGGCCCTCTGCCCATGTTCGTAAAGGTCTTGCAAATGTATAAAATTGCCGTCTCTGGTACCCCGGCACACAGGGGAACGGACAGGGGAAAGAACACGATGTCTTAAGCTGCAGCAGCACTCTATATTTGTATGAACTGTGCAATGCATCACATTTATTTATTTATTTATTCAATGTTTTTACTCTTCACTTGCTCTGGCACAGAAAGGGCAGAAAGATTCAGGCCTTTGTGTTCTTGCTGTATTGATTACAGAAAGTGCACCTCTTGGGTTGTGATTAAATCGATTGCAGGAAACACATGATGCAGACTGTATGATAGGACGAATGTCAATAACAGTATTAGGGCTATTTCAGTTATAGCACAATGGAAGCAATTGGAAAAGACTAAAACTCTTAGCAGGGTTAGTATTAATATACCAGCGTTAGAATTACTCGTAGTGGGGTTAGTATTACTATAACAGGATTAGTATCACTATAGTGGGGTTAGTATTAGTATAGGGGGAGTAGTATTATTATTAGCAGGGGCAGCATTACTGTTAGAGGGGTAAGTATTACTATAGTGGGGGCAGTATTACTATTAGCCGGGTATTATAACTATTGTGGGGTTAGCGTTACTGTAATGAGGTTAGTATTACTATAGCAGAGGTAGTGTTACTATACTTTTTTACCTTGACTGTACCATAGCCTTTCCTTATTCACTGAGCCCGTTACATGGGCAGTGGAGCAGTAATGAGGCCAGGCCAGGAAGACCAGCAGTGACCGTGTTTTGGTCCAGCCTCCCGCATCCGTAATTCCACGGGTTGCCATGGGGATGGAGGCAGTGACTGGATTTCTCATTAACAGCTTTGTGCAGACTGGAATGAATGTAAAAGATGTAACTCCATCAGGAGGAAGTGCAGAAGAAAAGAAAAGGTTGAAAATGTGCAAAACAAGGCTCCAGGAAACACACCCGACCCACATGGTCCAAATTATCGCCTGCCTCTTTCCCCCTGCCCCGGAGCATGCTGGGAGATTATCAGCCCCTCTGATCCATGCCTGCTGGGCGGCTTGAGAAGGGTGCAGCCCGTGGAGAGAGAGGGCCTGCCAAATCGTTTACCGGGGCGGCTCTGTCGCAGACAGCCTCGGCTTTTAGCTCTCAGCGTGAGCCCTGGCAGACCGCAGCCTGCTCCTCTCCGCGCGGGCATCTGGGCAGATCCGCACGGCTCACCGGGGCCGTCCTCTATTTCTCTGTGTTCCCCTTTCTCTGTGTTGCCTTTCTCTGTGTTCCCTTTCTCTGTGTTCCCCTTTCTCTGCGTTCCCTTTCTCTGTGTTCCCCTTTCTCTGTGTTCCCTTTCCCTGTGTCCCCTTTCTCTGTGTTCCCTGTGTTTCCCTTCCTCTCCGGCAGTTTCTGCTTCTTACACTGAGCACTGGAGTCGAGTGTGAGGTAGGAGCATAGTGCAGTAGTAAGGAGCAGGGCTTGGAACCGCAAGGTTGCTGGTTTGATTCCCAGCTGGGGCGCTGCTGTACCTTTGGGCAAGGTGCTTAACCCAAAATTTCCTCGGTAAATATCCAGCTGTATAAATAGATAACATGTAAAAATTGTATCCCATGTAAGTCACTGTGGATAAGAGCGTCTGCTGAATGATGATAATATAATGTAATGGAGTAAAGAGTGAGACTGATGCGAGGTAGGACTGAGGCTGATATGAGGTAGGGGTGAGCTGAATGCCAGAGACTGATGTGTGCAGGTAGACTGCCTGATTAGATTGTGTGTAGGTGAGGGGTTTTGTCTCCCTCCTGTGCATGTATGCATGTGTCTGTGTGTTTCCTGTACACGTGTGTATGCCTCCTGTGCCTATGTGTGTGTATGTGCCTGTGTTTGTGTTTGTGTGTGTGTGTATGTGTGTATGTGTGTGTGTGTGTATGTGAGCTCAAAGATGAGCTTTGATCAGGACTGGGATCTAGGCAAGGTTGGATGGGGGAATGGCCTTATGGATTCTCCTGATAAGATCTGTAATCATGTGCGTGTGCACCTGTGCTTGTGTGTGTGCGTGTGTGTGTGTGTGTGTGTGTGTGTGTGTATGTGTGTGATCAACAATTTTTAAGATCTTTTAACTGAATTTAAATCATCCATTGGTGAGCAAGCCCTGTGAGTGGTTAACAGCCAGCACTAGGTAACGAGGCCTCTTCGTTAGACAGAGCTAGCAGATCGCCAAAGTCAGACCCCGCTCAACTCTTCGCCAACCTCCTGCTGCTCAACTGCTGACTTCCAAAAAAAAAGAACAGGGGAAAAAAAGAAACACAGCTGCTTCTGATTGGTCATCTCTCAGCCCCCTGGCCACACGATCCTTAGTCTTAAAGAGGATTTGCCGTAAAATTTTCCATGGTTGTGTGTGTGAGGAGGATGGTGGATCTCAATGTTCCAGGGCCATGTTAAGACCGGGACGTGAGTAGGAGCAGACAGAGAGACTTCCTCCTTTACTACGCGTTTCACACTGCCTGAGGGGAGGAAGATGGTGTTACCATAGCATCTCAGGGGAATAACTTCCTGGGTCACAGAGCTGCTTAATAAGATGTACACTAAAGTGCACATGCAGGTTCAGGGTCATTTAATGGGTCAGAGGAGAAGACCCATTAAATACAGGACATGTATTAAAAATGCCCAGTGTTCTAACCAATGAAAGGCAACATGTAAAAATTGGAGAAAAATATCCTTTGTGATTTTTGCTACCTCTTCAAGCTCTCCTGCTGGTTGTAAGAAATACGTTATAGCACCCATTGCACCCCTGTTGAAGCTCTGATGGAGGTAACTTAGAAACAGTCTAACAGTGGTTGTTTAATGTTAAATTGGTGAAGTTGCCTACGTGCTGGGGCTTGTGGGAGATTCTTTCTCCATGTGCAGCACACTCTCTCCAAGCACCCCTTCCTAAAGCACGCTGGGCCTGAAAAATTTTGGGCATGCAGTTGCATTCAGAATGCTTATAATATTTAATATAATATTTGGCACATTTGTGCACCGTCTCTGCCCAGCATCTGTAATATTATCATGCAAAGGCTCCTAGTGATTAAATGGATCAGGAAACAAAAATATATCAGCCTTGTTAAAAATTAAATGGGGCGCAATCATTACAGTACCGCCGGTGGCTCTCGCCGCCCTGGCACTCCTGACTTTGAGCAATCCACTTGTGAAGACAAAACGCCGCCCCGCCCCTCCCAGCCGGCAGGAGCAGCCTGTTGAGTCTGGATCGGTCTCAGCGCCTGCATTTGTATGCAGGTGGAGAGGCCAGCGCACCGCTCTGAACCCCTGAGCGCTCTGAACCTGCAAAAAAAGGATGCGCGCAGAGAGAGAGAGAGAGAGAGGATCACTTCCCCTCTTTAAGGGAAAGGGGACCTTACTGTCACTGTGTGTGGGATTATCCTGGCTTTCCGCCAGTGTCCGGTGTCGGGGTGCTGCTCAGAGAGGGTGGGGCGCTTTGTCCCCATGAAAGGTCGAGTCACAGTCACGCTTTCCTTTGTGTCTGTTCGGCTGTTTTCCAAGAGTGCCTCTCTGCTGCCTTTCCCTGGGTGATCTGTGTATCTAGTCATGTATTTTGTTGTAGGTCTTTGGTTTTCAGTCTTGCTGCCATGGAACTCTCTTGGTCAGGACATCTTTAAATGGTTATTTAAAGATTTTAAAAGTATATAATAGTAATAATTCCAATTTCCTTCAATTGATTCTGTCTAGAAAAGGTGTAAAGTCCAGTGCTTTGTGACAAAAAACGAGATATAATCAATGCAGTTCACAGAAAGGCCCATGGATACAATATTATACTGTGCTGTGTTATACTATTCTGCACTATTGGATACAGTACTGTAGAATGTAGGTATGTTACTGTAGCTGAAGGACAGTGGTTATAATCAACAATTAGGGATAAGACCCTATAACCTCATGGTGCCATTACTCCTGTGGCACTTGTAAAAAGTAGGGGTTCCCCAGTGTCCTGGTTTAATTCCCAATTGTGCTCTTTCAGTCTGACCATCTAATAATCCCACAGTTCTTAATTATTAGTATTATCAGTATCAATATAATTCAGCAGATATAAATTTCAATATAATCAATCAGACCCTGGGCTGAGGTTGCTGACCCCTGGTGTGGACATTATAAACCGGGAAAAGGAAAGTGG